>APFE031622556.1:171278-193327 GCA_000404065.3 Pinus taeda
ATTCATAGTGTCAAAATCTGGAATTCATATTGATCCTGACAGAATCAAGGAGATTTTTGAAATACCCCTACCTCACAACAAGAAAGCTATGCAATCTTTCCTTGGCCAGAGTAATTTTGTAAAGAGATTTGTCCCAAATTTTTCAAGAATCGTGTCTCCTTTACAAGCAATGATTAAAAAGAACTCACACTTCAAATGGGGCCAAAACGAATATGATGCATTCAATCTGATCAAACAAGCAATTGTTAACACTCCATCTTTAGCAACCCCAAATTTTTCCGATCCTTTTATTTTATATACATTTGCTTCTGATAGATCATATGCTGCGATACTCACTCAAACTAACCAAGACAGGGCAGAAGCTCCAATTGCTTTTTTTAGTTCAAATTTATAGGGGGCTGAGTTAAATTATTCAGATGTAGAGAAACAAGCTTATGCTGTTTTCAAAGCAATCAAATATTTCAGACCCTTTCTACTTAAAACCCATACAAAAATCATAGTACAATTTCCAGCGTTAAGGAATCTTTTAGTACAGAAAGATGTGGGTGAGAAAAGAGCCAATTGGGTTACTGCCTTACAGGAATATGACGTAGAAATCAAACCAGCAAGTATTGTAAAAGGTCAAGGCTTTTGAAAAATGTTGGTTGGAGCATCGCTTATTTCCGAAACACCATTTGCAGAGATACAAATGTACAAGGTAAGCCTAAACGATGTTGAGTCATTATACGTTGATATCATATTTTATCTAAAGAATGGATGTGCTCCTTCAAACCTCGATTACACCAAGAAAAGAGCTCTAAGGTTGAAGGCCAAACAATATCAGCTCGTGAACGATGTTCTTTTTAGAATAAATTATGATTATGTTCTCCTTAGATGTCTTGAGAAATATGAAGCTGAAAAAGTCTTGTAGGAACTCCACGATGGGCCAGCAAGCGGATACTATACTGGAGATGCTACTGCACATAAAATCCTATGCGCAGGCTATTACTGGCCCACATTATTCAAAGACTCACATAACTACGTAAGGAAATGTCAAGTTTGTCAAACCACTACTGGGAGACAAAAGAAACTGTCGTTGCCGCTGCAACCAGTCAACATTGAGCAACCTTTTGATCAATGGGGATTGGACATAATAGGTGAGATTGTTCCTCACTCTTCTAAACATCATAGATATATCCTTACATCAACAGATTATTTTACTAAATGGGTAGAATCAGTTCCTCTTAAGACAACTAATGCCGAACGCATCATCGAGTTCATAGATCAGTTCATGATCACTAGGTTTGGTTTGCCTCCTGCTTTAATGTTTGATAATGCATCATATTTTTCTGGTAATGCTATGACTGAATTTGCACTCAAAAGGGGTTTCAAGCTTAAATACTCTGCCAATTATTACCCACAGGGGAATGGGTTAGCTGAATCTACAAATAAAAACTTAATCAGAATCATTAAGCGAACGATTGATCAAAATCACAAGAATTGGCATAAGTCTTTAATATATGCTTTATGGGCAGATCGAATAACGCAGAAAGCCTCCATTGGCACTTCCCCCTTTAATTTAGTTTATGGGAAAGAAGTGGTTCTTCCAACTCATTTGGCAATTCCCTCTTTTGCCTTAGTTCAATATATTGATGAAGCACCAACTTCTTCCTTACAACTAAGGCAACTCGAAATAATTAAGTTAGAAGAACAACGAGAACAGGCCAAAATAACTCATGCTCATCACCAAGCATTAGTAAAACCCTCTTTTGATTCAAACATGATATCCATAAAAGACTTTCAGATAGGATATCTAGTTTTAAAATGGGACAAGGCTCGCGAGGAAAAAGGGAAACATACGAAATTTCAACGAATGTGGCTTGGCCCTTTCCAAATCACAGAAGTCATAGGTTCGGCCACTTTCATGTTACAGGATTTAACAGGAAAAAGAGATTCTTTACCTGTTAACGGACATATCCTAAAAAAATATTTTCCATAGGAGATCATTCTTGTATTTTGTAGATTAGTTTTTATTTCCATAATAAAACCAGTTGTAAATGGTTGCATTTGGGATTTACGAAAAAGACACAAATTCTCTTTTAGATTTTGTTTTTTCACTTGTATAAATAGAATTATTTTAGAAAATTGATCATTATTATTGAAAGATACAGTTAAAGGCTCTAGGCCTAAAAATGATACTAGTTTCAACTTTGTAAATTTTGATGAAAAGCGACCTTTAGTGGGAAAATGTTTTGTATCAGTCCAATGAAAGGTATCAATAACAAAAAGAAGATTCTCTGTAGAAAAGCTCTTTCCAAAAACTCTACCATTGTCGTCCAAAGCTATCTTAAGAAACAATGACTTCCTCCCCACCTAGGGAACTACAACGTTCAGAGAACAATCCAATGTACACTTTAACTTAAAGAGTAAGAAGTCCCATCACGAGCCAACTTATCATGATCATAGATATTATAGCTTGCTGACTTTGCTAATACTGCCTAACACAACAAGGCAATGACTCAAGATTGTTGCAATCAAAAGACAAGGGGTCTCATCACGAGGCAACTTGTTCAACAAAAGTTATAAATCAAGTGAATGACACTGCCATAAATTGGCTATCAAACCAAGACATTGTTCTTTAAGGGAAAAAAAAAAGAAAATGAAAGCAATAAGTGTGGATATGGATTTCTCTTTGAAAATTGTATATTTCTCTAAGTCAGATACAGGATCATTGTTGGGTAACAGGTAACCCTGTCGAGGCTATAAACGCTTGATGGCAGCAGAGGCTTTACCTATGACAAATGAGCATATTTAAAACTGATTTACAGAGAAGGATTTGTTTTTATCTTTATAAACCAAGTAGTGACTGATGTAGATACAAGGACTGGCTTAAGGGAGTAAATAATCAAAGTTAAAAATAGAAGAAACAAAATATCATTGATAGGTAAAAGCATAATGTACTGTGACTTTCTATAATAAAGCTTGGTTTTTTGGAAGATTTCTGTTTTGGAAGTTTGGAAAATTCAAAAGAAAAGCAGAGATAACTGGTTCTTCCAAGTGAATCGCCAATTGTTGTGGGCAGCAACAACCCCCCTTCTTATTTAGTATTATTACTAATACTAAATAAGTGGGGGCCCTTAGTAAAAAAATTTAAAAATCAATTAGTGTTTGTACTTCCTTTTTTAATAAAAACTTACCTTCATAAACTTAGGAGAATACCTTTGAAAATTTTTAAAAATCTTAAGTTTTATGATAAGGTAGGATAAAATCACTCCTTAAGAAATATCGCATCGCAAAAAAGATAATGGATACCTCCTTAACAAGCAAAATTCTAAGATTTCGAGATTGCGATGTGAAACTATGCATTAAAAACATTTATCGCATCGCATGCCTCAAATACCACTTACGCTGAAAAACCTCAAACCGCCGATATGTGATGGCGCATATTGCAAATCGCATTTCGTAGAAAACACATTGACTGATAATTGTCATATGTCGTGCTCCAGCGATATTGCGATAGAGCGATAGAATGATATTGCGATAGTGCGACATGGCGATCTGCGATATTGCGAAGCAAAACGCAAATCGCTTCGTCGCAGATCTTTTCGGGCTCATTGTTCGAGAAATATTTTTCCATAAACGAAACCTGGTTATGCGCTTTAATGCTAATTAATGAGTTAGTTGCCAATTGTTAATGAAATATGATATTGTGCTGATCGAAGAGCCATTTCATGTAAGGTGGTATATTTTATATGTCTTCGGCATTTAAAGCTTTCCCGTCACCTTTTCCTTATCATTATTCTCACCTCACTTGTAAACTGCAGGAACGAAGAACATAGAACTATACAAAGCAGTATACAGGATATTATGGGAAAGAAAGGCAAAGCTCCGAGTTCTGAAGACAAAGAAATGACGCCCTTGTATACAGACACCGCCTGTAACAGTGATGCTGGTATTATCACTTGGGAAGGCATGTACAATCTACTTGAGAAAGAGAATCCCAAAAGGATGGAGGTTACAGCTACTGCAGACTCACATGGGTCTTCTGAGGCATCAATTACAGATCTAGCTTGCTCGTTCTTGCACCGGATAGCGGCGAGGCCAAAAATTCTTCCATACATGGACATGGTTAAATGGGTACTGGACAACGCTGACATAAAAAACAAAAAATTTAAGACTTAGGCTCAAGGGCTTACAGAATAATTTTGTTCACAAAATTTAAGCTTTATATCCGCTAACAAAAAGCGAGCAAGAGGCAAAAAATCGCACCAGAAAAGCCCAAATCAAGAAAACCTCTTGAAGAGGAAAGCCTCTAATTGCTCAGTCACCTATAAGCCCAGAAATTTGTAAGAAAGAACGCTAGAGGCAAAAGAGTAAAACTTGAATCCTAAAACCAGTGGTATTTGTCAGAAATACCTTCAAAATGGTATGTATATATGTGTAGCAACTGCAAACAGGCTAGAGACAGAAGGCTCAAGAAAAGACAGAATTAATCAAAAGATTAACTAAGTTGAATTGGGATTCTTACTGGGCATATTTGGTAAAACCACACAGCCAGTGCATGACTCTCAAATGTATCATCAATTCTGCCAAGAAGATGGCGCCAACTCTTGCCGATGTTGTTTTCACAGGACAGTTAAAGTTAGAAGTTGGCCAACCGACTCTTCTCAAACAAATGCAGAACGCTTGCGATTCCAAGGAACAGATACACACATAGTTAATTGTTAGTTTTAGTTTTAGATTCAATGTTAGTATTAATTTTGCTTTATTTTTTCCTGAAAGAAGGACGGTCATTTAAACCGTATCCTACATTTTTGTAATAAATTATTTTTAGATTTATTTAGTAGTATTTAAACCCTTCTCATGCATTTAGAGAAGGGTCCTGAAATTTGTCAAAAACTTGTCCTTAGAACATGCACTTTTGCACCCTCCGAGGAGGTTTTGATGAATGAATGGAACATGATTTATTGATATTTGCATCTAATATCTGCTACTGATGTTGCACTTCTGTACTCTTAGTGGATGTTGGATTAAGAAGAGATAAATCATTATCGCTTGAAGCTCATGAATAGAATTAGTTATAAATGGTAATTCTTTCTCTTAACTATTTCTGCCTTTGTGTTAAAGTGATACTCATGTTCAGTTGTTTATATATTGGTGTGTGAATGCTTGAGTTATCATTTGGCACTTCTGTACGGTGATAGCTATTTATTTATGCTTAATGTATGAGTAGCTTATTATGCGATATGTTTTTCACAACTATTTCGTCTAACTTTTTATACGAAGTGGTTTATCTCTATTGAATTCTTTTCTTATAACAATTGAATGATCTTTATTACCAATTGTTATTTGAAATCATTTTAGATCGCATAACGGAAAGATTACATCCCAGGTTAGTGTAGAATTAGATACTTCTGTTTATTAGAATACAATGGCATGTTATTAGATTAGAGTTAGAATTAAAGCATTTCACTTAGGAATTTTTAGAAAGGAAATATCAATTCTCAACACACACACACATAAATTGGGAAACTGGTCCCATATCCCCAGGCGGACCCACTATACCAAACGAAAAAGGAGCTTCTAACCAAGGTCCAGACCGGGTGGGTATCCCCCTTGTTGTAGATCTGATTTTCGGGGCTTCAACAGGAAATTATAACATTTGGTAAATTTCATGGAGGCTTCCCAATTGGCCATTAAAATCATTAGTGATGAGTAGCTTATAACTCTTTATTAAGGGTGGTTAGCTTATGAACCTTTATCCACCAATGACCATCTTCATGTTTTTTAGTGAGGGGCTATATCATTTTATCATATCCTTATTTGTATCATCTTGGAGACTTAGAACCCTTTATTAAAAGACAACTTGTGAACCTATATTTATTGAGGGTTTTAAATGAGGGAATGTAAGATTTTTTCATCAAGCTCTCCTTTGCACAACCTTGAAGGCTTGCAACTTTTTATCAAAGGCCAAGTTATCAACCTTTATCCAATAAGGTTTTTTAATGAAGGGTATATGATATTTTAATCAAGCCCTCCTTTGCATAACCTCAAAGGCTCATAACCTTTTATTAAAGACTAGACCATGAATCTATCCACTAATTTTTTTTAATGAGGGGTATAAGGCCTTTTTTTATCAAGCCATCATTTGCATAACCTCAGAGGCTTATAGAAGTTGTGTCTTACCAAGGACATACTTAACAACGTTATTCATACAATAATGCTTTATAAAGCATCTTTTTTCTCTCCATTATCCACTCATATGAGAATGCTTTTATTATAGAAAATAAAATATCACTTTCTTTCCCCATCGCCCCACACCCACACCCCCCCCCCCCCACCTCCATTTTTATAAAAAAAGTTGGGTATACACTAAGAGGTCATGTCCATTACATATCAATTATGACCATTTAGAACTGTCTAATAATGATCTTCTAGCTTAGGAAAGAAAGACACTTAGCACATGTTGTGTTAATTTTGGAAGCTAAGGGACAAATTTTCTCCTTTGGACAATATTCCTCTTAAAGGAAGATCTCTTCTAGCCCTTGGAGGAATTTAATTTGGTTAAGGAAAATATAACTTTAATTTAGAAACCCACATGTGCACAAAAAAGATAGGTCGGCCCAAAAGGAAATTGGACACCCTTGGATGGTTATAAATACAAGTCAAGTGACCCTCATTTCAAGATCATCATCAAGCATCTTCTTCTTCTCTCTTAGTTGATTTGGCTCGCAAAGGTTTGGGGTTGGTTTGTACAGGTCTAAAATTGCAGGGTCTGAAGCTCGCACGTGTGATTAGGGTTTTTGGTTCTCAGTCGTAGGGATGCTACAATATATATTTTGGTTGCAACTGCAAACTCGCAAGCTTAAGAGTGCGGTTGGAGGGTTTCAACTGCATGCACATCTCTCTCCGTACGGTTGGAACCTAGGGTTTGATTTGGACAGATGACCATAGAGTCCGACAATTGACAAGAGTTGACCACAGACTGTTGAACAATGATTTTGATTAGTATTATCACTGGGTTCATCTTCGAGATATTGTTTGGTTGATTTTGCTGGATAGGCTTGTGGATAAAGAATTGGATTATTATACTCTCTCTATATTGAATCATTTAATGACAATCTAATAAGAAGAAGAATTTGAAAGGGTTTCCCCCCTTGTGGGGTTTTGCGATGGTCTCCGACCAATCCTGGTGTCTCTATGTGTGAATGGTTTTCTTCTATTGTTCCTTTATGTTCTCTTGCATTGATGATGATATTGTTTTATCCATATAATTGCATATGTTGTTGAATAATGTTATGATGTCATAGGGTGAATTCAATATGTAAATAATGAAATGCAATTATCTAAATTAAAGAACAATATAGCCGTAAGGAAAATTAATAGACTGATCATAAATGATACTCCATGGCCTCCATCTTTAGGCCATCCCAAATTAATTTAGATTGAAAATGCCCCAAGACACAATTGTAGAGCTTATTTATATAGTTGATCCGCCTTTTCATTTAATTCTATGTATACATGGTTGAAAGAGGTCCATTGAAAAGACTCTAATAAAGATTGTATTTCATGGAGAATACTAGCAAGAGAAGGAATGTTTACTTTTGCAACGTTGTGGGCCCAATTTATGACTAGTTTGGAGTTCTCCATGATCTAAAATTGTTGGAAATAACTAATTCCAACCATCCTCATTAATGTAGTTGCTAGATTAATCTAGAAAATACAGCAGATGTTTCAAAGTGCATGATCTAGAAGTCGGCGGGTCATGAATGTTAGTCGGCAGCAAGCGGCGGTAGTCGGCCATTGTTGTTCAACCATAAAGGTCAGTCGGCAGATTGTTGTAGCATCTACGGCTGTCTCTGTGTATAAATTTATATGTTTGTAATGTAATAAATAAGCTCATTTCTATGAGTCTTTCGCGTTTCTGATATGGTATAAGAGCCGAGGGTTTCGGCTTAGTGTGTGTGGAAATATCGCTGTGTGTTGAGAGGAGTCGAGCATTGAGAGTGTGAGAACCAGCTGTGCGTGTGGCTGCGTGTGGTGGAGCTGTGTGCTCATCGAGTTGGGAGTTGTGAATAGTGGTGGATTGTGTGCCACCTGGGAGTGTGTTTGTCCTGTTGTTGCAGCTAACATTGTGAACCAGAGGGCAAAGATCTGTGAGGCTGGAAGTAGATGTGCATATCTGTTCAAAGCTGCGGACTCGGTGAAAGCTGACGGTGGAAAGTCTGTTGCAAAGTCTATTTTGGTCTTGTGTGTTGCTTGTGATGAACTGAAGACATGTTACACATTGAAGACTGAAGGTGAGGCTGCTTGTTTACTGTGTAGAAGCTGCTTGTTTTGCTGTGTAGAAGGTGCTCATCGACAAGCGTTTGGAGGACGCTGCATTGCTAGTGGGCTAAGTGTGGATTTGCTGTCTGCATATGTGAGTGTTGAAAGACCCTAGGGTGGAGCCTGGAGGGTCGAGGCGAGCCGAGGAAGAGCGTACAGGGGCACCAAGGGCTGTAGATGCCGTGAACAACTATTGTTGTCAAAGGACTGTGTGTGAGAAGAAAATCTTTTGTGTTCATATTTGTGGTTAGAACCACTGTCCAATTACGGGCGACCTGTCCCTATTTTTTTTAACTACGGTTGTGTGTTTGTGGCTTCATATCTATTGGGGGTGAAGCCTTTTTATCTAATCTAGTTACAATATATCCGTAGTTGGTTGAGTGTCACAATTAGTCTTGAAGTTCTGTGGAAATGTTTTACTGATACTCATAAATTAGGTAAGGGCAATGCTTCTGTGAATGCTAGTGTCCTGAAAAAGGCGGTGAGTTGAATTAAAACAACATTGAATGTGCTCCTGTGGTGTGCACCTTGTGTGAGATAGCTGATATGTCTATCTTTTTAGACTTTTTTGACAATGATCCTTTTGATGATCATTTTCTCAGGAACCCATTTGGGTTTGGCAGTATTTTTGAGTTCATTGACAAACAGTGTCATGTTGTTGAGGATCATGTTGTTGAATAAATCACTCATGTTGTTGAAGACCAGTAGGTAAGTTAAATTTTAGGTCGTCGTGATTAAGGGGAGGTGTTAGACCATTAATCACAATGACCATATGATGGCGTTAGTCGGCGTAGAGAGGCCATAATTCAACAGGAGATTTAATGCAGGTTCTAGAATCCATTGCCAAATGGGCAAGTTTCTTGAAGAAGCCACCGCCCCACCAAATTCCAGAAGTTTCTCTGTTGTATATAAATATCTATTCAGACACTGATGCAATACTGAAACGATTAATGCTAGTTCTGCCAATTTTCTCAGGTAAAAATTTTAAACTTTGGGCAATAAAAATGGAGGGATTGTTTGGTTTAGTAAATTTATGGCAATTTGTTCAAGGAATTTCCATAAATGCCAATGATAAAAGTAAAGGTGCAGTAGCATTGTTTCTCATCGTATCAGCTTTAGATGAAAATATTTTGTCTAATATTTTGTATGAATTTGGTGAAATATGTGATGCAAAAATATTTTGGGATATTCTTGAAATGAAATATAGTATGGAGGGTAGTGAGAAAGTTGAAGTTGATGAAGGTGTTGTTGCTAAAAGTGATTGTGTTGAACGCATCATAGCTGGGATTAAGGCTGAAAGTATGTCTTTAGCAGACAATAGAGTAGTATGTGATATTAAGGAAACACCCTATGATGCAGAAATTTATGAAGTCAAATTTGATAACAATTATGTATCCCATGATGAGTGGTTAAATATGATGCATGAAAAGCATCTTATTGATGAGTTGTTGTTTGGTGAGAAGAGTTGCCTACCTCCATACACAAATCAAATGCAGGACAACATGTTTGCAGCAACAGAATTGACGAAAGAGGTTGAAGACATGAATCAACCAACTATGTCAGCAAAGAAAAATGAAGGAAGCAAAGCTCTTTTCAAAGAGCACGATGACAAAAACAATATGGTTTTGTTTTATGAATCTAACGTTGTTTTTGAGTGTGCATATATTGACAGTCAGGAAGAAGCAACAAAACTTGAAGAAATTGCAAGCATTAAGGACAAGTATGAGTCCCAAGAACGTGAAGCAATGTTGAATACAAAGAATATTAACCTGCAATCAAGAAAGGAGAAGCTCAATCACTATCTTATGACAAGAAAGGTGAAGATGAAACTGCACCAACAAAGGAAAAGGAACAAGCATGGACCGTTTAATAAGAAGGCAAAAATGAAATGTTTTGTTGTAAGCCTAGTTGAGACTTAGAACAACAAGCATATCAATTAACAGTATAGTGTCTTGAGCTTTTGTCATATGGTTGGAATTAAGGGGGAGTGTTGGAAAGAACTAATTCCAACCATTCTCATTAATGTAGTTGCTAGATTAATCTAGAAAATATAGTAGATGTTTCAAAGTGCAGGATCTAGAAGTCGGCGGGTCATCAATGTTAGTCGGCAGGAAGCGACGGTAGTCGGCCATTGTTGTTGAACCATAAATGTCAGTCGGCAGATTGTTGTAGCATCTACGGCTGTCTCTGTGTATAAAATTCTATGTTTGTAATGTAATGAATAAGCTCATTTCTATGAGTCTTCCGCGTTTCTGATAAAAATT
Source organism: Pinus taeda (assembly GCA_000404065.3). Lineage (NCBI taxonomy): Eukaryota > Viridiplantae > Streptophyta > Pinopsida > Pinales > Pinaceae > Pinus > Pinus taeda. The sequence continues at coordinate 181,850 of APFE031622556.1, forward strand.
TATTTACTCCTTGATGATTTACAGAATAGAGAAGGGTTAAAAGAGCAGAGAATTCACCCTTCATGTTGGAGCCTCTTCTTATAGTGTATTTGATATGGAAATAATGTTTGTGATTTAAATATAAATTGTTCTCACTCCACATTTAGGAGGAAATCCTTGACTGGCTCCATAAAAAAAATCGAGGAATTTGTTGATCCAAATTAGGTATGGCAAGGATTTAGATTTTTCTTTTGCACTTAGGATCATTTTTGAATTCCTTGCACACTGTTTCAATGAATCATATAGAAATTTATGGTGGAATATGTTTTTCCTAAAAAGTGACTAAGTTTTGAGCCCACCGAATGAGATAGACAAAAACAGGCGGGAGAAAACAAAGTCTTTTATTACAATACCTTGTAACTAGCCCAACACACAATCTGCCAGAGACGTTTTATTCCAGCTTGTCGAGAATGGGGAGAGTGCATTCATAACTAGGTCGCAAACCTGGACTGCATAAAGAAAAGATATAAACAAATGAGGCATTGTTTCTTCTTCAATTTTGCACAAGGAGTACGTATTTGGCCCCACCAAACCTCTTTTGAGGCCATTATCTCAAGTGAGAGGTTATTATTTAAACAAGTCCTTAAACTCCTTCTCACCTTTATTTGCCAAGGTGAGAATTTAACATTTGCTCTATAATGTGTTTGCTTTTCCACCTTTATCCACCTTTCCCCACAATCTCATTCTCACACTTATCCACCAAGATGAGAGTTTAACATCTACTTTATGAAGTGAAGAGTTGAACCAAGATGAGAGTTTAACATCTACTTTATAAGTAGAAAGTTTATAGTTTAGCTTATATTTTATAAAATAAACAATATAAAGTTTTACATCTTACTAAAAAGATAGTCAATGACATTGTTACTAGTACGTTTCAATATTTTCCCCATTTTCATGAGTTGAACCAAGGTGAGACTTTAGCATCTATGTTATGAAGCCAAGAGTTTAGAGAGGCAATGTTGTTAATACTCTTTTCTACCATTTTCACTATCATCACGAGTTGAACCACGATGAGCTTTTAGTATTTATGTTATAAAACTCAAGGTTCAAAATTTAAAGTTTAGATAACAATGTCATTGCTACTATTTTCCACCATTCTCAACCAACATAAGACTTTAATGAAGTAAAAAGTTTGATAAACAATATTATTACTCTTTTTTTCATCATTCTCACCATTATACTCACCCGTGAGACTTTAACATCTACTTTATTTTATATAAAAAATTTACAATTTAACATTTAACCTTTACTTTATAAAACAGAATTTAGATTTACACACTTAAATTTTTTTATAAAATTTAGATTTAAACACTGGGAAACCCATAAAGTATAAATTCACATATTAAGTAAATAGTTGGCAATATTGCTACTTTTCCTTTTAACCATGGACTTTGCTGCTATTACATGGACTTGAAGGTCAACCTTCATAAAAACAAAGATTTGCATCGAAAATGCTTTATAAACCGCCTTATTCCACATTATCATGCTTGTGGATCAGATATAATGTTACATATTATCATTTGTGGTTGTTCTTTCTTGTTTGACAAAATACATACAGAATAAATCAAAACTACTATGGGGAGATTTTCGAAATGGATGTAAATAGGATCTCTACACTCCGAATCTGACGTTTGCACAAAGAAACCTCGAGATACAGAGCAAAGGACCAGGAAAGGGAAAATGCAGGTGGTGAAGCCAGGAATTCGAGCTTTGGTGTCTCGCCCATGGGCACACACATGGAAATCCACTTTAACATATGCGTCCATGTACTCCTTGAGGGCAGCAGAAGCCAGAGATCTGTATGGCAGACATGCCCATGAACGTTCATTGCTGAGGGGACATCTTGTTCCGGGAAGAAAGGAGTATACCCAATTGGCTTACTCCCCTGCAACTTATCTGGACAAGCAGGAGGTCATTAGCAGGGTTCTCGAAGTCTTCAAATCTTTCCCTCAAGTCGAGCCTTCAAAGGTATGTTGTTAGGTTTTTAATCCCATCTCATTGGGTATGGGGTATTGAATTTGCTTGCGTTCCTTTATTAGATTAGTTTCATCAATGAAGTTTTTCTTGGTTCATCATTGCATCAGCAATGTGGTTCAGGGTCTAGGGTTTGCTGTAAGGGTTCAGGGGCATGCTTTATCTCAGGACTTCACGGTTCAAATCCTGTGCCCTCTCGTGTATTGCCATTGGAGGTCTTGATTCGGGCAATGATATGAGTTGGTCTGAATTTTTCATCAGTATTTGATGTAATTCGTGTATCATTTGAGCCAAATGGGTGATTGGCATCTGAGCATTTTCAGGCACACAGCCATGCGGGTTCATTAGTTCTAAGGCAATAGAAATTGCGATTTAGATTTTAGAGCTGCCGGTGGAGTTGGGATATCATGTTGCAAAATCTAAAGTTGTGGTTATAACCTTTTTTTTCCTGGAAGTTCTTCCAGAAATACACCAAGGTTCAGGGCTGTCCGTAACTTTTTTTCCCCTTGAGAAAAAACTCGTGATTTTATTATAAGTGATTAAAAGTACACTCATCAGATGCCCCTTCAGGTCTGTACGCGACTTTTAAGTCGTGTTTTAATTACAAGTGATTAAATCTGCACTCATCAGATGCCCTTACAGCATTCACACTTACTTCGAAACAGAGAGTTCCAGTACATGCTGATTCATTCAGCCCTTTCCAGTCCTATAACAAGGCTGAAACAGTAGCTACAGATACCCCCCCTACATATATTCATGAGATGCCACAAAATCTTGAACTGTTTTTCCTCATGGTTCTAAACTGTCCTTTATACAAATCCCAGCATAAACAAAATAGTTTATATGATCTCAAAGACAAAATATATTTAAAATATCTACCCTAAACTAAATTGATCTTCGAAGCCCTCTTCATTGATAATATATTTCTGGGTCTCTGGTCATCGGATAAAAGGTCGAGGATTGTGCTCAGCAATGAGCCTTCCTGTAGATGCCATATTCCAGTGTCCATCAGGAGACCTTCCCTTGATAGGGTGTCAGCCAAGCAGTTCCTCTGTCTGTACACTTGCAAGAATGGAACTTTATTAATTTCATCTTTTAAATTGAGAATTTCCTGAGAGATAGGCCTCAGTCAAAATTTTGATTGCAGCTGCCGCTTCAACCGATTGATAACCATCATGAAATCACCCATTGTTTGCACTTTTTGTATACCATTCTCCAACAACTAGCATGAATGCCATTTTCATTGCCATTGGCTCTGCTTCATTTAGTACTTTTTCCAATACCCACCTTAAATTTGACATAGTGTGATTTTGACAGAAATAATCTGTCTAACTCCTCCCAGAGGGCTCCCCCTTTGAAGTGCTGTCAAAAAATGCCCATGATCCAGATTTATCAATTTCTCCTACCACCACAACCCTAGGAGGTTTTGTGTCAGTGTGCTTGAAGTTTCTAATTACAAGCAAACTTTGGGTAGCACAAGCTTGTTTGGGGGCAGTGGGGTGTGTGGGTGATATCTGCCCTTCAAACAAACTGGGTTTTCTAGCCATCCAAATCTCCCAAGCCACCACTGGAGGCAAAGCTTTATAAGGTCTAGTTATACGGTTCCTAAGTCTATAAACTACAGACAGAGTCTGAAGCCAGCTAGAAAGCCTTCGAAAAGCTTTTGTTATATGATCGTCTATTAGATAAAAGTTGCTCCAGTCAATCTCTGGTCTAGTTTATACTAAAATCATGTCGAACATCTTAAGATCATTCTCTAATATAGATGAACACACTATTTTTGAAGTTGACTCTCGCTCTATAGAAAGTGATCATATTGAACATGAAAGGGTCGAAGATCCCGAAAGCTGGAACCCACCTATTTTGGGTTCAAAAGAAATTTATTAGACTCCATCTATGTTTAGTCTATCTAGAAAAAGTTATTGAAAGAAGTTGAATTGAAAATTAAGATTTCTGGTCCTTCTATACAGATAGTAGGTTTGAATTTATTCTCTGAAAATGAAATCAAAAAAATAAAAAAATATGTTCTAGAGAAAAAGTTTTCTAATTCGCATTTTGGAGGGATAAGAATAGGTTTAGCTCCACTATTTCGCCATGGACTCATTACTCCATGCATTTCTGGGGTCTTTGACACTCGGCACCATAACTATGACCATGCCCAAATTGGAACCATATTAGGAAATTTGTTCTCCGGATGTGAGTATGGTACCATCTACCCAGATTATGCCATCAGTGTGTCTGATATTCATTTAAAAGATTGCTGGAAAATCTTAGTCGGAGTTCAAGGTCTTGAGATGGTTGAAGATAGTGAATATCTCTCTGTGTTAGTTCAAACTTCAAACGTCATTCTAACTCACAAACACTGTACATCCCAAGTTAAAGCAACCAGTGTTAAAAGACTTTGTAACCGTAGGAGCCAGTAATGCTCAAGTAGAAGGTGTTCATTATGACAAAGAAGCCCTTCCCAGTGACTGGTACATTCAATATAATTCTTTGGCATCAACAGACACTCCAAGAAATAAAACCAAAAGAATGTCTGTAAGTGATGGTCAAGTACGCATACTACCTGACAGATCATCCATACCCAGACCAATCATTATGCCACAAAAGCATGTGTTACTAGCCATATTAGAATCCGAGCAACCATCGACTAGCGGTCGCAAGTCTATTTCACGAAATGTATATAGTCATCCGTCACAAGAAACCATTGCTTCTATTCCATCAGATCAATTGTATATTCCTGAAGAAAAGCCATTTCTTGCTGTAAACAAGATGTTCCGGACATATGTATCTAATATCTCACCTGTAGAAGAATTCCAGTATGCCAATCATAGATTTATCAAAGGGGGTAAGTGGCCACCAAAAACTAAGTTTTGCACTTCCTCATCTCAGTCAAGACAACCACCCACAAGCGCTGATTGTGCACCACTATTAGAACATAACTCCCAGAATCCTACTGATCTTGACCGAGTTTATCAGATAGGAAACTATCTCACTACTTGGTGTGCACATGCTGAAGATGTCTTTGATGACTTGGGTCAGCAATCAGATTTGATTAATGCAAATCTTAGGCTGCTCTATGATGAACAACAGTCTAAGAAAGCCAAAAGGGAAGAAAAGAGAAGAAGAAGACAGAAGAAAAAGACCAAAGAAATTCCTAAATTTAGAATTGACATGAGCACTCCTAATTATTGGGACAAAGAAGAGGAAGAAGAAGATACAAAAGAAGCAGTTATTGCCACTAGTGCAGAAGAGTCAACTTCAAAGACCTCTGGAAAGTTGACCAGAGTAATGGAAGAAGCATACAAAGCAGAAAAACAATTTGCTTCAAAGAAAAAGATTATGACTCTTGATCAAGCTGCTTCTAAATTCCCTTCCTTTATTTTACCTTCTATAAATAACCAGAAAAAAGCTCATGTGTTGAAAGAAGTCTCTAAATACCCGCGAGTAGAAGAAGATCTGTACACTGCAAATTCCAGTGGGTATATTTTAGATCTAGACAATTCATCCAATCCAGGAGAATCAATCCGCATATGGACTGGTGCTTTGTATCAAATGTAGGTCACCACAAAATTAGATAATGTTTCTATAATGGTCCTAGCAGAGAAGAGAATGACAGACATTGTATATGATTGGTGGATGGGATCATCAGACGAAGAGAGAAGAGCAGTTATGGAAGCAGGATTAGCCATGTTAGAACTTTTGTTGAAAACACAGTTTGTTCCAGAGCCAGTAGATGAGAAAAAACAGCCGATAAGTTATAACAGACCTAAGCCGTATGGAACTAAAAGATTTAAAATATCTTGATCAACTTGGCAAAGATTTCATGGCAAAAGTCTTTAAGGCTAATCTCTCTAATGATACTGCTCAAAAATATCATTTTTGTCTAAGCTTCCAGGTAACCTAGGAGATCTCATTATGAAAGATCTAGATGTACAGAATAAGAAAATAGATCAAGTATATTGGGTTGATTTTCTTTTCAGGTGTACAGAGAAAGTTAAGTATTTGTGCTGGCAAAAGAAAGCACACGACATTTGGTGAGTGCCCTTTTTAATATTATGTGCAGGTTATCATGTGAGGTGGACCACAGTCTTGGGTTATGCTGGCGAGCTTGTCAAAAGTTAGAACCATTAGATTAGGAGAGCACCATGGTAATTCAGGGAATGTATAAAGTCTTGTCAAAGTTGGTGCTAACATCCACTTTTGCATGATCTCTTATTTGTTTCAACCTGGTAACTCTTGGGACATCTTTTGGTCTATTTGATACTCAACCCAATCTAAAATTTCTTTTTGGCGTGGGCTTTTGCTTATTTGTTTTAGACATGGACGTTTCAAGTTTGAACTGTGAATAGGGCCTAGGCCTTTACATGTCAAATACTTTTCCAGAGAGTTTTTTTGACTGAACATCCTTGCCATTCCTTTGCTCTCGGTAATTTTGCCTGAACACTATAGTGCAAGATTAATATCACTTGATTTGCTTGGAGCACCACAAACATTGAACATTGTTATGTCATTTTTTGGTTCGCAAAACTAATTGTCCAACATTTTGTTGTCCATTTGATCAAGGGGATTTTATATTTCTATTCTTTGCAGGTCGGACCATCAGCTCATTTCGAGAAAGATCTGAGGCTGGATATTCTGGATTCTGTGGAAATCATGATGAAATTGGAGGATGAATTTGCTATAGACATTCCTAATACTGATGCTGATAAGATGGTTTCATGTGCTGATGTCATCAATTATGTTACTGCCCACCCTCAAGCCAAATAATTTGTAGCGCTGGTTTTTTGAGACTTAGATTCCCTCAAATACAATATTTAAAGGATTGTTTGGGTGGATAGGGATCTCTATAAGGATTTACAACTTGGTGTTTGATCCTGTGGGATTTGACTACCAATTCAGAGAATAATTGCACCTTTGCAATGCCAAAGTCTTTCTAGTATCTACATTTGTCTCTTTAGTTCTCATGGGATGCTTCTGCGAAATCAGCCTAGTAGGTTGACTTCAGATTGCCTTTTTTCACTGCAGGAAAGATATAAAAAACCGCTGTAGTTCTGTTACCAACCTGTGGAATAGACAATTATCTTGAACAGGAGCATGAGACAATGTCAAGGACTCATGCAGCAGAAGCTTGAATGTGTTTGAAATTCTTTTCCTTGCTATTCATCTGGGAATTATGTGAAAAAAGTATCTCAATGTTGTTAATAGTTTTGTTATGTTTTCATTGTGAAAGATTTGAAAAAACCTTGAATTATTCTGTTTTCTTGGGACTCTTGTTTGTTGTTTAACCATATTTTCAGTAATCATGTCACAGAATCAAAACCTTTGTTATAATGTCAAGGGTATAGACTTGTCGGCATTATTATTGATACAAAAATAGGATAATTAGGAATGACTAGTATCTGATTCCATTCACAAGAAATTTTTTAACATAGAATTTTAAGCTTCTGAACCTGTGCAAGATTATTAGTATCCTGTTATTTTTCGGTGAAGTTGAATTTTATTTACCCCTTGTCATGTCCAGGTGCCACAACCATAGTAGCTGAGAACACAGTTAAAATAAAGCATCGAGACACAGGAACCAGTGGTGTTAATTGCTGCCACAAGAGTGTCACTGTCACCAGCAAGGATGGAATCTGAGACCTCCTTGTAGTGAATTTTCCTCTTTGCATTACCACAAATTCATGTCCAGCAAGATAATTACTAGCATAAATCCATGTTAACCCTGGATCTATTAAGCATTGGGAGAAACCACAGGTGCAAACCTCTCAACACTTGAAAAATCTGGGGATAAGATAGATCTATGCTAGTTTAACTATTTAATTTTATTTATATTTCCTGGGGATAAGATAGATCTATGCTAGTTTAACTATTTAATTTTATTTATATTTTTATTTTATGGTAAGCTCCAATCTGTTTTTGGTATTTTTTTTGTTCTAATATTATTAATTTTTGGTTTTATAATTTCTTATTTAATTATTATCTTTATTAATTTTTTTTTTTTTTTTTTTTTTTTTTTTTTTTTATTATTTATTATTTATTTTTCTATTTAATATTTATTCATTTCTAATTATTATTATTTTTCCATTTTTTTCTATTCCACTAACCTACACGTGACATATCTTTTTCAACTCCTTATGCCTCTAGGTGCAAATATTTTGCCAAAAGGTGTTTTACTTTTGGGTGGGTATTAGGTACCTTGCTTCTCCACGTGCTAATATCTTGCCAGAAAAGGTATTTTTGGGTGCCGTGCTTCTCTAGGTGCAAGTATCACGCCAAAAAGTGTTTGGGGGCAATCTTGTTTCTCTAGGTGCAAACATCTGGCCAGAAAGTCTTTCGGGCAGATTTATTTACAATTACTATTATTTTGTTTGGAATCTTGAAATTGGGTCATTTTGTTATGTGTACTAGTAGTAACTGTATCCCAATAATCTGTAACTAGAATAGCACTTCTGAATCACCCTAACATCTGGTAGAACATAGCTATTCATCTCCAGCATGGTTGCATTCAAATGAAAGGGAATCAAAGTTATTGGCAACTCATTTGTGTAGTGTACCCTATTATGTTTTATTAGTTTTAACAAGATTAATTTCAGTTAAATATATTTGTTATCTAGGATAATGCATATGCCATGTTTTTAGTCTCAACAAGTTTAAATTCCCAAGCCTCTCTTATTCAGTATTTTATAAGATAGGTTATGGTATACCATCTGCAGGTTTTTAGGCCTAGACTATATGGGGAGGTATGACTAGTAAATTTCAACTGAAAAAGGTGCCTAGTGCCAAATATGGTTGTTTTCAGTGTTTTGCAAACTACTATGTTTTGTTAGTTTTTGTGGCTCAGATAGGTGTTTTAGTCTCAAATGGTGTCTATGAGGCTAAGAATACAGGTGGATTAATTATCTCCAATAGCCAGGAAAAGTTTCTAAGTGAAATGTCTTAATTAGATTTAATTAGCCAGTTTTAATTATTTTCCAAGTCTAACTTGGGGAAATGAGTTAATTAATCGGGATTAATTGAGACAAATTGATTTTGCTATAGTGACTTCTAGAAAAGTGATTTAAGGAAGTCAATATGATCTTAGCTATTGATTGTGATTAGATTGACATCGTTGATTTGTCAACTAGAGATTATAAGAGGAGATCGATGGGGCTTTTGGAGATCATTCAAACAAACAAATTTGCTGTGATAGCAAGGGTACAATGATAGCGTGGGAGACACCAGCAACAGGGATTCAACAAGAGAAATTGAGGAGAGAATTTCTGGAGAAATTCTTCACATTGATTCCAGTTTGCCAAGAGCAAGGAGGCCGAATTATTCTGCAAGAGGAAGGCCGAGTTAGGCAGTGCGAGTAGCCAGTTTATCAAGTGCGAGTTTCTGGAGACTCTTTTTTTTGCCAGTTGCCGGAACGATATTCTGGAGGCAGAGCGAGTGGGTTAGTTGAGTTGCTGGAGGCAATATTACTCATGAGATTGATTTCCCGGAGGCAGTGCGAGTTTCTAGGTAGACCAATTCGAATTTCCAGTTTGTCAGTGTGTGTTGCAGGAGGAAGTGTGAATTGCCTAGGAAAGGTCGAGTTTATTTGTAGAGGGTGATTTTTGATTTCCCAGTTCGATTTGGTCAGCAGTGAAGATCAATTAAATTGCCGGAGCTTTGCCAATGAGAGGCAAGTAGTTTATGTAATTCTCATTTCGCTGAAGAAATTAGAAAGCTTCTGGAGTTTTGGTGTTTGGAATCGATTTGCAAGTAGTCCCACACGTGTTCTTGGGTTTTTTCCAAGGACTATTTAGTCAAAAAATATCAGTGCCCAATTTTTATGTGTGCCTTATTTTCTTGGTTTCTGTGATTTAATTTGTTGAAATTGCAGTGGTGTTTTTATTCAATATTTGTTGTAAGTAATTTACAGAAGACAAATAATCTTTAAATATAGAAGACAAATCACCAGTAACTGCAATAGAATTTTCACATGTTTCACCCAAAGTGATATCATGGAACACACCACGTTTGGTGGTCATTGGTTTGAGCTTTGACAGAAACGAATTTCCGTCATTGGTTTGATGCTTTGATGGAAACCAATTTCCAAGTTATTTTTTCACCAGTATTAATTTAATCATACTAATTCTAGAACCACGTTAATTTATAGGAAATCTGCCGTCAAGGATTTAGCCAAACTAAAATTATTCAATATAGATTTTGATTCAACAGATTCTGGCTAATGGCTCTTTTGGTTTTTGTTTACGAAGCTGTTTGAAACGTGCATATGTTATAGGACTTACAGGAAAATGATTGAAAAATTACACGGTTTGATATGAATGTAAATCCATCCAAGGCATGTTCCAAGTTCTGATGAGAGTACATAGTGATATTTAATGAACACAATGATGGAGGATGGAGGGTCTATCATGGTTATACACTCTGGATAAAGTTCTGATGAGAATACATTTGGTAAGAGTGATGTTTAATGACCACAATGAAGATGGAGGATGGAGGGTCTATCATGTTTATACCCTCTTGATAAAATAGGATGCTATTAGACGAGACCACTGTAGTTGCTATTAAGTATGTTTCTATCTCTATTGTCATGGATATGCTGGAATGTTCTTAGAAAACAGCCTGGAATTAAGCATCTGCAATAGATGATTGCATCTATTGAATTATGTCTCAAGGTGTGGGTAGATATTTTGCCTCTTGATATGGATGTTTTTACTGTAAAGATTTGAATGTTTGAAGATGTTGATTAAAGTCATTATAGACAAAAGAGGACATTTTAGACCAATTTGTAAGCAGGGCAGAAAGTTGGAAGAGGACATTCTGGACAACTTTTTTAAGTAGGGAGACGACGATCTCCAAGTATTACGAGGATGCTAGAGCTTATAATATGGCTTGAACGAAACCCGTTGATACAGTGGAAGATAAAAAAGCTTACACTTAAAAGTGGGGTCATTTTAATAAGGAAAACTAATATGGTATCATGGACTGACGTGTTTGCCCCTTTCATGTAATATAGAAATCTAAATACGGGATATTCAAGTCCTTTGCGATTTAACAAAAAAAAACTTGTTAAAATGATTGGCAAGAAAAGTATAGCAAGAGAGGTTGATACCATGTTTGTTCACGTTGCCCTCCGAGAAGGGTGCACACAATTTAGCAGTGTTCCACGGACGCGTCCCCCAGGGTCAGGTGCGCGCACCCCTCGCACCCCACGCACCTGGGACGGGGAGTCTCTTGGGGGTGCATTTCCCCACGCACCCTTTTTGGGGAGTCTCGGGGAGACGCAAGGGGGTGCGTTTCCCCAGTGTGGGAGTCTAGACTCCCCGCGACTCCCCAAAAAGGGTGCTTCTGGGCGTCCCACTTCAGTGTGGGAGTCTAGACTCCCCAAAAAGGGTGCGCCTGGGTGTCCCCCCTTCAGAGTTGTCTAATAAGACTTAAAAATTAAAAATCAAAAATCAAAAATCAAAACAATTA
>APFE031622560.1:0-11422 GCA_000404065.3 Pinus taeda
TGGATCGCTTCAAAGTGGAAGCCTAAGGGACAAGTCACTTTGCAGCTTGGCCCCAAAGGCTCCTTCACAGCAATCTTTAAATGCCTGGAGGACAAATCACGAATATTTGAAGGAGTCTGTACTTCTTTAATTCTTCTGGACTGTACTTAAGAGAATGGAAAGAAAGATTCGATCCAGACAAGGAGGACTTCAGCTTGGATCCTTTCTGGATACAAATGTATTCCCTCCCTGCAGAATATTGGAAGGAGGAAACTCTAAGGGACATAGGAAACAGCCTGGGGACCTTCATCAAAGCTTATGAGGAAACTAAAACTCACAGATACACTTCTTACGCCCGGATCTGTGTCCAAATGCACCTTACCAAAGATCTAGCAGACTCGGTAAATCTTTTCCACGACGACTTTGAGTGGACTCAAACTTTAGATTATGAGCACATTCCTTTTCGCTGCAGAAAGTGCCATGAGCATGGCCATATCTTCAGGGATTGTCCCCTCAATCCTCAACCCAAACCTCCTGTCAATGATCTTAGCACAGACTCAGAAGGCTTCATCAAAATCCCTAATCGCCGTCGTCATGCAAAGAAATCTGCCCTAACTCCTGATAGCTCCAAAAAGCTGAACTCCCATAACATATTTACAATTCTCACCCCTCGTGATCCTTCTGAGAATCCTCCAGCTTCATCCTTGGATAACCCTGATCTTCCTTCTCCCTCCCAGATCCTCAAGCTTCCTTAGCCATCAGCTGACTCAGATCCTTCAAGCCTTCCCATCTCCCCTGCTCACAAGAAATCAGACCCAGAGAATGCAACACAATCTTCTTCAATGGATCTGGAAGCGGCTCTAATCCTCAGCACTCAGGACAATACTCTCATGAAAGATCAAAACATGCCCTCAAAAATGGATGAAGATCCAGAGAATATCAGCTTAGAAGGTTTAGACATATTCAAGCTGGAGACAGCCTGCAAACAGAAAGAGTACAATACAATCCCTCCATGGGAAATCGAAAGGCTGGAAGGAGTTCTCAGCAAAGCGCAACACAACAAATGCTTAGGAATACAAGCAGGAAGCCCATGGGATGGAAAGAAAATCCTAAAAGAAACAAAAAAAAGAGGGCAGAAAACGGACCTGCAGAGGACCATCATCCTAGGAGAATTGCTCATGGAATCTAGGAGATTTCCTAAGCTGACAAAGTTCTACAAATCTCAATCCCACAATTCCTCATGAAGCTTCTTTCTTGGAATGTAAGAGGGTTGAACAGTGCCTCCAAACATAGAATATTAAAAAATGTGATACAGCAAGAAAAGCCCACCATAGTTTTTCTTCAAGAAACAACAGTACCATCTTAGAAAAGATTTTGAGAAAGATCTGGGCAGGCTGCAGCTCAGTCACTGTGGATGCCTCAGGCGTATCGGGGGGACTAGCGATCATTTGGAACCCACAACTTCTCACTCTTCAAGACTTCCACGCATCTCATTTCTTTATCCAAGCTACCTTCCATCTCACAGGAACAGACATTCACGGTCATCTTTCAAATGTCTACTTTCCGCAACAATTAAGTCAGAAACTGGCGCTTTTGGACACTCTCACGATTCTGAATTCAAACAGACAATTTCTGCTTTGGATTGGAGGGGGCGATTTCAACATCATCAGAGCCCTGGAAGAAAAAAGTGGCGGCAGAGCGAAATTAGAAGGGGAAAGTATAGGTTTTCGTAATTACATTCAAAATAACCATCTTATGGACATTCACACTTCAAATGGAGTCTACACTTGGTCCAACAAATGCAGTGGATCTCAGCACATCGCCTCAAGACTGGCTCGCTTTCTGATTTCGGACAATGCCATACACCTTGGAGGGGATTTTCACGCCTCTATTGTGCCTCAAGGAGGATCCGATCACTAGCCCATTATGCTACAATGGGCACGACCAGGCACAAAAAGTAAAAAACCCTTTCGATTTGAGGCGTTTTGGTTCACCAACCCCAATTTCAAAATAGTGGTTAAGGAGGCTCGGAAAGCCTTCATACCCTCTGAAGGAACCAAAATGTTCCAATTTCAACAGAAATTGAAAAGTCTCAAACAGGTTCTCAAAAATTGGAATCATACCCAATTCGGAAATATATTTGAGCAGCGAAAAAAATTGGAGCAGAAAATGTGCACTTTACAACAGAAGATTATTATGGAGGGGCGAACAGAAGACAGAGTGCACCAGGAGCAGATCCTTTGGACTGAAATTGAGACATGCAGATAGCAAGAAGAAACTCTGTGGCGACAGAAGTCTCGCAATCGCTGGCTAAAGGAGGGGGAGAAAAACGCGAAGTTTTTCCACAGATCCACAATCCAAAGAAGGATGCATAATAATATAGCATTCATCAACAACATGCAAGGGGAAAAATTAGAAAAGCATGAAAAAATGGAAAAGGAATTCCAGGAACACTTTCATGAAATCCTTAAGGAACCACCAGAAAGCAGAGATCAGGCTATTAAAAAAATTACACAGCTCATCCCTAAAATAATTACAGAGGATCACAACAAATAACTGCTTCAATCCATCTCAATGAAAGAAGTGGAAGAAGCCATGTCTCAAATCAAAGATGGTAAAGCACCCGGTCCTGACGGGTTCACAGCTAATTTTTTTTCATGAATTTTGGGAGCTAGTTAGCACAGAGGTTTGGGAATTAGTGGAGGAATCCCGAACAATGCATTGGATTCTCCCTTCGCTTAACTCTGCCTTCTTAGCGCTAATTCCCAAAGGGGTTGATTCAAACACGCCCGACAAATACAGGCCTATTGCACTATGTAATGTCATCTACAAACTTATTTCCAAAGTCTTGGCCAACAGGCTCAAACCCCTTCTCCCTCTCCTCATCTCGCAGGAGTAGACAGGTTATGTAGAGGGGAGACAAATAATGGACGGCATAATTCTCTCAAACGAAGTGATTCATTCACTGAAGCTTCTAAAAAAGCCAGGTATGATTCTGAAGCTTGATCTTTCAAAAGCATTTGATAAACTCAGCTGGTCTTATATACAACAGATGTTACTGGCGTTTGGATTTAATGCAACTTGGGCTAGATGGATCATGAACCTCATCTCTTCACCCAGCTTCTCTATCCTGCTCAATGGTTCTCCCTCCAAGCCCTTCCGCCCCTCTCGTGGAATCCGTCAACGGGACCCCCTCTCCCCTTTTATTTTTGTTCTAATGGCTGAAGGCCTCAACCGTCTGCTCCACTCAGCTATCTCCTCTCAAACCCTGAAAGGAATTTCTCTACATGGTCTTCACCCTTTGTCTCACCAACAGTTTGTTGATGACACCATGCTCTTCGGACACCCTTCATCTCAAGAAGCCTCTGCCTTCAAAGATCTGCTTTCTCTCTTTTCTGAAGCCTCTGGCACCTCTATCAATGCCACTAAATCCCACTTATTCTTCTTTCATACTCCAGCCTTTACTCAAAGAAACATAGCAAGAATTTTGGGATACTCCATTGCAACGCTCCCTTCGAAATACCTAGGAACTCCTCTCCTGGACTCAGCCATTAAAAATGCCTCTTGGAGAACCCTCATAGACAAGCTGGAATCTAGGCTCTCCTCATGGACTTTTCGCTCGCTCAATATGGCCAGCAGACTTATCCTCATAAAAACCGTTCTCCAGGTTATGCCCCTATATCTCTTTTCTGTTTTAGCTGCCCTAAATGGGTTCTAAAAAGCATCCGTAATCTGCAGAGAAACTTTTTGTGGGGATCCTCTGGTCTCAATAGGAAATGGGCACTGGTAAATTGGAATGAAGTCTGTCAACCAAAAGCAATCGACCGGTTAGGATTGCGAGATCCCCTCCAAAGTAACAACACTATGGGAGCCCGAGTATGGTGGAACTGGCTCTCCAAACCACACACTCCTTGGGCTCGTCTTTGGCAAGCAAAATATGTGCCCGGATGCCAATGGAAAGATCTTATCAGAATCTGCCCTACAACTCCCAGATCCCTAATCTAGAATGCTCCCAATCTCCACAGTGCCTTCATACAGGAACACAGCTTCTGGGAAGTGCACTCGGGTACCTCAGCTAGATTTTGGGAGGATTCATGGCAGCAACTCCCAAAATTAGCGTCTCTCTTCTACAAGCCAAGGTGGCAGGCTCATATGCATCATGCTGATATTATCAACGTTCATCAATTCTGGCAACAACAAACATCTGACAATTTTCATTGCTGGAAATCAGCAAGCACTTGGCAGGCCAACTGGCAAGGAGAATCCTACACAGAGATAGAGCAGGAGCTGAATCAAAGGAAAATCAAGCAATCTGATCAACAGGGCAAGCTTCGTTGGGGTCACACGCCTAAAGGTATGTTTACCACGAAGGAAGCACATCATCTACGCTACACTCCCACGCAGGCAAACAAAGACAAACTCTGGGATCAAGTATGGCAACCAGGTATATGGCCCAAGGTCTCCACTTTCTCATGGCTGCTAGACAAACAATGAATTCTAACATGGGACAAGTTGCAAAAACGAGGCTTCATAGGACCTTCAAGATGTCCTAACTGCAACCTCAATGCAGAAACAGTTGTGCATCTAATGGATACCTGTCCTCTTGCTACTCAATTATGGGAGAAAATTGATAACTGCAACAGAAGATCTGGCAGAAGACAAGGAGATATTGCATAAACCATCAGAAACTGGCCAAGGAATCCCTTTCAAAGCTCTCTGTTAAACTCTCTATGGAACGTCATCCCAGGTTTCTCTTACTGGATATTATGGAAAGAGAGAAACAATAGAGTCTTCAACAACTCCAGCAAGCCCATCGATACTCTATGGCTTCTCCTCCAGTACAATCTGCGAGAGACTCTAGCATTAAGACAATGGCTACCTGCGGACCTGTCAGAACTCCCTCAGGAACGCCTCATCTTAAATGCCTGGAACATGGACTTTTCCTCTCCAGTCCAAATCAACCCCTGTTCCCCAGCCAGCTCTACATCTCCTCTAATCTGGTCTCCCCCTGCTCCCAATTCGTTCAAATTAAAATTTGATGGCGCGACTAAGGGAAACCCAGGACCTGCTGGTTACGGAGGAGTCTTCAGAGATGAAATGGGCACAATCAGACACATTTATCACGGCAATATCGGCATCGACACCAACGATGCAGCGGAGCTGGAAGGAATCTGGAAAGGAATCTGCATAGCAGAGCAAGAAAACTTGTATCCTCTTGAGGTTGAAGGAGACTCTTTCATAATAATAGCAGCGATCATCAGAATCCAGGCAGGCTCCCCAGCTTCTAACCCAGCCACAAGTTGGAGACTACTTAGCAGACTGGAGCAAATGGAGGAAAGGTTGCGGATACCCCGAAGCATCACTTTCAGGCACATAAGGCACACAGCCAACAAAGTGGCAGACAAAATGGCTAACCAAGGGGTCAATCAGCAGATTAACAACTTCTCAAGCCCTCTCAGTGATACAAATGATGAACAACTACAGAAGGAATGCATCGCTCTGGCGCAACATGACTATTCAATCCAGGCAGAGAGGCGCTGATCGGAATGCTAGCAAGATAAGGTTGGAGATGTCAGGCAAAGGATCACTCGCAGGTGCCATTGGTCACTGCCAATGTCCAGCTCCTCTCACTAAGGCTCGAAACTGGCCACGCAAGTCAATGAAGGCGCTCGTCCTATGTTCAATCAGGCCCACTTCTGAGCTGGAGAATGCCCATAGCTGGCAGCGCATTTTTGGTCAGGAAGACAACCTGATACACTCCCTTCCATCAAATGGTCAGTGTAAGCGTCAGGCGCACTCATGGTTCAGCCGAGACACGCGCAAACTGGAGATTGGTTTCCAATCGATCCGAAAACATGCTAATCTAATGCAAATTTGTCATATGAGTATGTCAGAATGCCACGGTATTGGCTAGAAATGTCAAGGCTGCGGCCCTGCTATAAAATACTTTGTTTTTAATATAGAAATAGTCTAATTAAGAAAAAAAAATATTTAAATTTAAATTTAATATAATTTAATCTTTATATAAAATATTTACTTTATAAAAAAATCTTCAATTTCTAATGATCCAAAAAACTTTTTAAATAATATAACAATATTCATTATTTAATAGTTACATGTGTTTATATGCATATATATAAATGATTAAAATAAAATATTTTGTAGTTATATTTATTTTAATGTTTATAAAGATTAATTTATGTACATGTAAGATCTGTTTTCATTGGGTTTGATTTTTTTTAAATCTTGATACAGATTTTAGATTGGCTTAGTAAGTGACGTCATTGTTGGTTTGGGATTGGCCCTTTTCAACCTGTAATTTGATTTTGGTCATTTGATTTGATTTTGGATCGACCCTTTTAAAGCTGTTAAATATCATGGGTCGTTCTTAACACAATTGTTAATGCTTGCTGTGCTCAATTCAATCACTGCCCGATGCTGTGTTGTTGAAAATTGAAGCGCTTCAATTCTCTGAAACCTATGCCTGCTGTTGCGCTTCAATTCAGAGACAATTCTCTGATACCCGTGACCGCTACTGCACTTCAATTCAATTCAAATTCTCTGATACCCATGGAAATTGGTTTGCACAGCCCAAAAACAAAGGTCTATACGGTGCTTATTAAACAAGGCCATGGAACTTGGCTTGCACTGCCAAAACAAGCAGGTCTGATAATGTATGTATAAAATGCGTAACTTATCTCTTAGAATTTGGGAGGATTAAATAATTGAATCGTATATTATATTGTCTCGTGCAGGACTTATGTTGGGAGTTAAGCGGTTATAACATTTATCAACTATGCAGAGAACGCATAGATTTCAGGGGAATCTCAACTGAATAATTTTTTTTTTCACATGACGCGACGCAGAGAATTGCATGAACTGTACTTGTACTACTGTGCTAAAATTATTTTATGCGGCATGGTGGACAGGACAGTATAAAAATAGTGGTGAGATTCGTCCAATCTTTTGATTCTAAAATCTCTTTCTATAGATGTTGGATTTCAAATTATGCATTGTTTTGTTTTGTAGCTGTTCAGTTTTTTCTCTCACAAACGAATTGGGTTTTGATTTTAATGATTCGGCAGAATAGTTGGATTCAATATCCTTTCCTTTCAATATGTTTGACAAAGAACGCACATTCAAACAATGCACTTATTTTGACGAGATCAGATCCACAGGGGCCGAGTGTTATGAAGGGTTTTTTGGTTTGTTTTTCCAGGATTGAGTAGGAGGGTTTTAATGATTGCACTCTGTTCTTTCGCTGATAATGAACGAGAAGGTAATTGAATTTATGGTGGAGATGAAGATCCTTCTCTCTTTTCAAGTGAAATGATGAGCGGGCTAAGTGTTATGAAGGGATGACCTAGAAGGACAGTTTCTCCCGTATATGGAGAAGATGAGCAGCGTGGGGTGTTATATGGAGAAGATGAGAAGATGTGGAGTGTTACATGGAGCAGATGAGCAGTGTGGAGTGGAGGGGGTGGAGCTCGTGCCGGTATTCCCATCCCAAATTTATATATACATATATATATATGCCCTACGCCCTACTTGTACTCTAGTGGGACCGACCCCGACCCTGTGCGTGGAACGAATTCCATACAAAATCTCAAAGGAAAAGGCATGTCAGCGAGTGAGCGAGCAGAAAATTCATCTAATTTTATGGGAATCACAAATCAAAATGTCTGACCTGACCACTGTGTGTTGTCTATATCCTTCCCAGCCGCAGTCCACTCGATCTAGTCATTTATCATGCAAATATGGGTATATTTTCTTATTTTTCATCATGTTATACATTAAAAATGGGATAACCCCACCCCAGTGAACTTTATCAGTTTGATTTGATTATTGTAGGTTTATTTTCAGCTTCTCCATAGGAATGGATGCAGGGAGCAGCCAACTGATTGATGGGATTTAGGATGCTGCTCCTTCCCTGATTGATGGGCTTTAGGATACGCACGTGTCAATTTTGTTTTTGTTTTTGTTTTTCTTTTCAAAGCTTTTGTTAGATAAATCATAAATAAATATTAAATTTAGAAATAGAAATGAAAAAGAAAAGGATAGTTTTGTGAGGTAAGAATAGATTATGTAATTTTTTTTTTTATTGTCACTGACTTTTAAGAGATATTATTTTTGCAGAGAATGACTGGAATATATATGTATGGACAAAGCATTTACATGCCCCCCATGTTCATGACAGAAATTAGCATTTATTTATTCATTATGTAATTACTCTTGAAAATCTCATAATAAAAAAATTATTTTTTGTTTGAAGAGGCTAAAAAGCCCCTTCTCAATGCCCCTGAAAATGAACTATGGCTGTTCTTAAAGGGTTGTGCATCCTCTCTCCTTTTCCACTTCTTAGTTTTTAGTATGTAATTTTTAAATGCATTAAAAAAACTCTTGTTTTTGTATTCATGTTATTTTATGATTGATGGCATTTTTGTACTATGTTTGTGATTGTGTATGGTAATGTTTGATGTTTGAGTTTTATTTAATGCTTGTGTTTACAATGAATATGTATGCCATCAATCACAAACATAGTTCAATATAAATAAAACATTTTTTATTTAAATATTTTACATATATAATTAAAAAATGTATAAGATCTTTCTTAAGGGAAATTGGAAATTGTTTTATGTATATTATTTTATTTTTCCTTTTTAATCTAATTACAATATTATGTATTATTATAATAATTAAATTTAATTTTAAGGGGTGGTAGGTGTGACACAGGCAAGTTCCCTCTGCGGACAGAGGCAACCCCTCTAGCCCTAGACTGGGTCTATTCACCGCAAAGACAATACCAAAGAAAATTTCCTTAGAAAGATGGTGTTATGAAGGCCTACCTTTAGATCGATGTTCGATGAAGTCCTCGTCGTGTCATTCTAGCTCTTGTTCTTCTAATCACTTGTACCTGAAAACAACATGTAGAGAAACACCACGAATGTAATAGGAAACAACTAAACAATCTACTTGAAGAGTCAAGGAACCTCAAGCTATCGACATACAATTTCAACATGCGATATAGGAAACAAGCAATTGATTTGTATTAATATAAATCAAAGTAAAACTTACAACCGAACCTTCATGTCGTAAGTCTCCTCGAAGGTTTCCATCGGTATGTCTTCATAGGCATTTACTTTTGAACCATCTCCCAAGGGAACAAATGACTCTCTCTTCAGTTCGAAAGGTTGATGCTAGAAAGTTCTCAAATCAACTCTCCTCAAACAATATCAAGCCAAAATACATATGAGGCTACTTCCACACTCCAATAACACTCTCTACCTCTACTCCACTCTTAGAAACCTGAAACTATCAACTTACATCTAGCTATTATCCAGTTACATCCAAGCTACCCCCAAGCTTGCTCCAAGCTAACTGATCTCATTCATGGAGGAGACATGTATAGGAGGGAAAGGTTCCATAAGAGATGGGAGGAAGAGCTTATCTCTTAGGGAGGTTGCAGAAAAGGTGGAACAACTATCCCAGAGCAGAGAGGCGAGCCCAACTGACCCGACAACTAGCCCTAGGACCGCCCATGAAGCAATTTCATCTTGAAGTTTGGACGAGTAGTTTAAAAAACTTGCCAAATCTGGGTCGGCACGGGTGCAACATAGGGACAGAGCGAAGACTCTGCTAGGGCTAACGTTAAGTCGTCCATCTTCATGGGAGGGATAACTTCTGACCCTTGACAACCTAGAAACTTAGGCAGAAAGGGGTATGCTTCAGGGATAATGAACTGAGACAGTCTTCCTAAGACTACAAGGAAGGTTTTGGTTGAGGAATCTCTTTTGTGAGTTATTTGAGCATGTTTTGGATACCACTGTCATTTATTGCAATAACCAAAAGTGGGATTCACCTTTCATAGAACCCTATGTTCCACGACGGATCATAGCATATTGATATCAGGTACCACTTTATCCAGGATATAATACAATGGGGAGCAATAAGGCTCCATCACATCAGGACTGATGAACAAATTGCTGACATTTTCACAAAGCCCTTGGGGAAGGCCAAGTTCTTAGCCTTCTGAGAGAGATTTGGAGTCATGGAAAGGCCCTCCCATGAGGGTCACTCTTGAGTTGGACATTGAGCTTTGGGAGCTCCTAGGGGCCTGGGGTACTTCTTTGAGCTATATGAGTACAAGGTGAGTGGTTCAACTTCCCTTATGGAGTATATATACCCCAATATGATTGAGCACAAGGTGAGTGTTCCACCTTCCCCTATGGAGGAAAATATTTGAGAATAGGGTGAGTGGTTCACCTTCCCCTATGGTTGATGTCATATGCATAGGATGAGTGGTTCATCTTCTCCTATGAGTAGGATGAGTGGTTCATCTTCTCCTATGAGTAGGATGAGTGGTTCACCTTCTCCTGTGATTGCCCCAACATACATCATACCTTTACTGTATGAGACTCTTGGGAAGTACCTCTCATTTGTCCAATGAGATGGGAAAAGTGGTTATCGACCATATCACTACAGAGTGACGCATGGTATACAGTCATAATCCCTATGTCTCCTTAATTAAGGGATAATATCCTTTCTTTTAGGAATAACTGTTGCATGACTTCAGAAAGACTTCTAACTTGAATTTATCCAACTAATTAATCCATAATGAATTAATTAATTATTTCCAAGCAGATGGTGAGACTTAATTCGATTTGATTCACAATTTTAATTCAAGGACAAATTAAAATTGGAATATTCTAGATTCTATTTTTATCATTTCTTGTTGCTATTTTCAACAGATGGGGTCGAGGATGTCAGTTTGGGCTCCTTTCCCCTATAATGATGGAACTACCTCAAGGGATAAGTCCTTCTCCCACGATAAGAGGATCCATCTCGCATTCATATTTCCTATATAAACCTCCCTTCTTCCTAAACACAAGCTAGTCCTGGTGTTATAGTGGCAGAATTTTGGTTTGAGTAGACAAGCAAGCTATTACTAGTTGCAACTATCTAGTTGTGCGAGGGAGAAGTGTGTTTTGGTTTGGAGTGAAGCCTAACGGGAAGAGCTTTAAAACTATTATGATTGAGGCCATCATGGAATGCTAGTAGAGGTGTGTGGGAACCTGGTCTTGTCAGAGGAGGATTGCAACGTCAAGACAAATGGTTGTAATCTCCCTTTGATATTAATATATGCAACTATCGATAGATTTCCTACATGTTTTGTAATATTATATATTCATTGCTTAATGTTTCTTGACTTGTTAAGTAGGTTTAATTACAATTTGTCTATTATTATGTTTGTGTGTTGTTGTCGTATACTTGTTTTAGGAGCTTGACGAAGGAAGCGAGAGATAGCTGGAGTGAGCAAGCAAGGACATCATCAAGCATGATAAGCGACCAAGAGGTAGGCCCTCTTGATTGATTTTAAACTAAGGAAATCTTCCATAGAATGTATATGTTGTGGCTAGACCCATTATCAGGCTAGAGGAATTCG
>APFE031622585.1:0-12566 GCA_000404065.3 Pinus taeda
AAAGGCGGGGATGTTATCTATTAAATTCACGCCCACCACTGATGATATAACAATGAAAGGTGCATCCAGCGTATCAATGAAAAAAAACAGTCTAACTGTTCTAACACTCACAGTAAGGTATCGAGCGAATAATTGATGCAATTGAACCTCTAAATACACAACTCAATCCATTATTGAATACATGCATTTACACTAACAGAAATTCATGGAACTCTGTGTATTTATTTTCATTCATAATGCTTCTGGCATGCCTCCCCTCTCTCCCTTGAGAGCTTGCTGCCATTTTATTTACATATAATAATGGATAGTTCTTCTAGGTCCGATAGAAAAGCAGGCATTTTCTTTTTACATACTTATTTAAAGCATGAAGCTTTATTTTCCACAGTTATCTTAATTTTAACATAGAAATTCTATCCCAGATTTTCTCCTAAACTATTTCTCCCATATCCTTCTATTTAGAAAAAAGAATATTTACATAATTTTTACTTTCCTATTTTATTAAAAATCACAAAATATCACACCCCCTTTTATTCCATATTTACAAATGAACATGGTCTTGATGCTCCTGCATCAGGTTGAGGAGTTGCAAGGAAAGTTATGGAAATTACTGTTATATTTAGAGAAAATCCCACAAGGATTTTTGTAAATCCAAGTTATAGTTGCTAAACTTCAAAATTTTATGTGTACTAGACATTTTTAATGGTGCTTAATCCATTTCCACCATCAAAAAGATTATTCAAACAGTGGTTCTAGAATATTTTTTGAATTTTTTTTTTGAAATGGATTCACCACCATAAAAAATGTCTACGCATCTAAAATTTTGAAGTTTAACAACTATAAGTTGGATTTACAAAAACCTTTCCGTGCTTTTTTCTAAATATACCCAGAAATTTCCATAAAGTTCTACCCAACTCCCCCTTGATTAGAGTACCCGAATATCTTCTAGTTAGAGTAGGCCAATATCTTCTACAACAACAACACATAATAAGACCCCAAAGTTTTGAAAGGACCAAAAGCCAAGACTAATTTCCATGCTCCAACAACCTCCACAACCCCCCACCACCACCACCCACACTATTATAGTTCAGGCCCCTCTCCTTAATGTTAAGAAGAGGGCCTCTAAGTCTAGTGGTGGTGGACCTTGTTTTGGAGGTTGTTTCTAGGCACAAAAATTAGTTTTTCCTTTGGCTCCTTTTAAACCTTTAGTGACACTCTCATATTCATTTAAAGTTGTTTCTTTATTTGTGTCCACTTGCATTTTTGGATTCCCTTATATTCATTAGGGTTAAAAAGAACATACAAGTATCAATATCATAATAGTTATTCTAATTAAAAGAAAAAAAAAAATTACATTAAATGCACATTTTTGTAGACAAGTAGTAAATTACACTATCACAAGAGTAGTGCAAGGGAATTACCAATTCACAATTTTACTCTTAGTCCTATTACAATTGTAAACATTATTTTTGGACTAAATTAATTAAACTATTTTGCATAAGTATTTCAACTTATTGACATTTTTTACATATTTTTTTTTAAATCAATGAATATACTTTCTCTAGTAATAACATGGAGGGTTGTAATTTCATCCTTCTTTCCCTTTAGAGTTTAAAAAAAAAATAAAAAATTAATAGCTTATTTTAAATAAATATGAATCTCTCACCCAAGTTAAGATTCCCAAATTGAGAAAATTATATCCTAAGATTATATCCCAAAATTTGACTTATCAAGATCACAGATATAATAAAAAGGTAAAAATATATAACTATTTAGCAAAGTCATGGTTTTTACCACTAGTAGTATAGAAGTTATGCCTATAAGGGTATATCAACTAAATTAATAAATGTTGTTGTCTAGTTCATAATCTCTCACTTTTTTTGTTGTTGCATAAGCCATCAATTTACATAATAAGTATAGCCTCAATCAAACCCTATTAGAAATAGAGCACATTCCATGATTTAACCCATCAATACCCAACTTACAACTTAGTGAGTTTCCTAGGAAATAACTTGATAACTATTTACACTACCTTACAAATTAGGCTGCCCTAATAATGCACTAACATAGATACCTCCATAGTAATATGGATACTTTAGTAGAGCTTGTTGTTGGTGCTAGTTTCCATTCCACCATGTTTCAAACCTTTCCTTCTCGCCATACCTTAATCTATTGGACCTTGTTTGAAAAAAAAATTATAGGAGACATCCACTAAAGATGCGAATGGTGTTTGTCTCCTTGAAGAGCTCAACCACAAAACATAATGCCCACCGGTTTGTCCCAAATTCATCATGATGTTGGGGCTAATATGAGAGAAGTGTGATGGATGAGAAAGAAGCTCATTATTTATAGTATTCAATAACGGTTCAATACCATGGACCCATACCACACCTAAATACAATGAGTGAATACCATAGTTAAATACCATGGACCAATATCACTACAATGTTAAATACCATGGACTAATACCACTTTCTATTAGGATATTAACTACCAAAAAAACATTAATAAAGCAGTAGTGTAAACTAAAATAGTATTTTTCGTGGAATTCACTAAAATCACCCAATACTATTTCAAGACTTTTTATTATTTAAAATACATTTCTGAATGCACAAATGGACTAACCAACTTGAAAAATGCACGTCACTCTAATTATTCACATTAAACAATTTAAACTCATTTTTTTTTAAATCTATGTCAAAGTTTGATTAAAACTAACTAGAAAACACTCACTTAGACTATGTCATTAAGAAATGTTGTTAATATAAAGTTATATGGATATATTAACCACATTAATAATTAAAACTTCTATGGTAAGGATCTAATATTAATATTAATTAATATATAATAAATAGGCTTTAGTATTATTATATTATAATTATAATAATTAATATTACTATATTATAGTTAGAATACATTAATATTATAACATTAGTATTAATTAGTCTACAATTATAATATAAGTATGAGGTTTCACTAAATGGTTTTAATATAAGCAATGATTAGACTAAATAAATGGGTATATTTAAATGGACAATGAAACCACTATAATAAAAACCATATCATAAACTTAATATTAAACTCTAATGTCAAAATCAATGTTATAAACTTTAATATTAAATCCAATATTATAAACCCCAATATTGAAAAAATTGCCATATTATGTAACATTGTCAAATTGATTGTCACATTCTAGCAATGTTTGTCATAATGTGACATTCTATAGATTTATGTGCCATTTATCATTACAATATTAAACAAAATATTATAAAACCCAGAATTAAATCCAATATTAAACCTTAATATTAAATTCAATATTATAACTTCAATATTAAAGTAAATACTATAAACTCTAATATTAAACTAAACATTATAAACCCTAATATCAAATTCAATATTAACCTTTAATATTAAACAAAATATTATAAATCATAATATTAAACCCAATATTATAAACCCTAATATAAAGAGTTCCACAACACCTTGTTATCATAGGAATTAGTCCTTACTTTAGCCGAAATTTACTCTCTAAGCCCCACAAGGATGAGGTTATCATAATTTGATCACGATCTTGGGGACTAAGATTGGGGAACCATCAATTCTAAGAGAGGACGGGAGGCTCATTATTTATACCATTCTTCACTCCTTCAATAGCATGGTAAAATACCATTCCTAAATAGAATGTGTGGATGCAGCTTTCCATTACAATGAGAAATATGGCCTCACAAGATGAACCACTACTTCATCCAATGCCCTACAATTAGTATGTAGCCCTATTTGGACAATCATGAAAATAAGTTCCATAGAGGGTGGACCTTTGTCACAATTTTCCCTCGAATGTAATGCATTGCCACAAACAATTGTTAGAAGGAAGGTCATTGTCTTAGATATCTTGGATGAATCCTTAGCAACAAAGAAGGTCATTTATATCGAGGAAAACGTCATTCCCATAAACTACCTTGTAATGCCCCACTTAAATATTATCATGAAAATTTTGTTAATGTTTACATTATGAGAAAATATTGAGAAATATTGGTCTAATATAAAATTCATGATTTTTACTATTCAAATTCCCAACTTACCTTCTCAAATTGAATCTTAGGTGGGATATGGTCTCCTTCCATTATTTCAAATAATATATGTATTCATCTCACATTCCCTAATGTACCCTCACATTTACTAGGGAGAAGACATGGTCCTCTCCATTTAATTACATCTCAAATTTCCCAATGGACCTTCACATTTACTTGGGAGAAGACAGTCTTCTCCATTTAATTATCAATATACATATTCATCTCACATTCCCAAATGTACTTTCAGATTTACTTGGGAGATTACATGGTCCTCTCCCATTAATTTCCCAATTTTATATTCATGTCACATTTCCAAATGTACTCCGAGCTTGACTTGGGAGAAGAGAAGTCAACTATAAGGATGGATGAGAACTTAATGACATTAATGAAAGGTGGTTGAGATGGAGAAGACAGGGAGAGTATAAAAAGGGAAGGGGGAAGGGAGAAAGGGGATGTTGGGTCTTGCTTATGATTGTGGGGTTGATTGTGATTTTAGGATTTGTTGTGAATTTGGAGACCTTATGAACCTTTGGAGGTTTCTTGGGTTGTTGAGAGGAGGGAAATATTTTTCATCTTGGTCTCGATCATTCATCTTGGACACGCACACTACACCTGGTTGGACTTGGGCTCATAGAGCTAGGGAATCTGTGGAGGTTTCATGGGCTAGGGATTATTTCCTAGTTGGTTGGGACGTAAATCCAGTTGGGTCCATCAAGAAGAGTGTTTAGCAAGAGAAACAAGACAAAGGCATCTCCACCAGCCACTGGTACAGGTATTACTCCATAGATTACTCATGTAAATTTTATTAGAATGATCCTACGACATTTCACTGAGGTACTGGGTCAAAGATCCTATGCGCATCGTCCAATCTTCCAATCTGTAGATATCCTCACATCGTAGCATTCCATGAAACCACATTTCGCTCACACATTTTATCAAATAGTCATTGGGCATCCTAAATCCTCCCATGTCTAGTATAACCTAAATTAACTCTATTCCACGAAACTACATCCCCATGAGGAATTTCCTCAAACAGTTGATAGGCATCGTCGATTCAAACATACTGAACATACCCTTCAATCATGACATTCCAGAATACCACATCCCGTTCGGAAATTTGATCAAACAATGCTTGTGCATCATTGATATGTTTATTCTATGCATATCCCGCAATGATAACATTCCAAGAAACGATACTTCATTCGGACATTTCGTCAAACAATTGGCATGCATGCTTCAGTCTCCCATTCTGAGCATAGTTTCATGCAACTTCTTTGCAACTGCTTAGGAGAACCTTCTTTTACAAGATCTTTCCCTCATTGTCTATTATCTAGTCTCTCAAGTCTCACACCCAATCTTCTAGGTCTAATTCGAGTCCTATGTTCAAATGGTACAACAAGGAGTGCAAATCCTTTCATAAACACCTGCATTACACCCACTCTATTGAAAAAATCTTAGAATTATTTCCACCATAGAAGCATCTCTCCATAGCATAAAGGAGACCTGAACTGTGTACCTCACTAAGCTATGGTACACTCTATTATTTATTTTCAGATTTTTATGGCATGTGTCGCATTATTTATATTTCAATGACTACAGAAATGACATTTGGATCACTTATGCTAATTTTCGTGATTCCCGAATTGTTCTTTTTATATTATTGAATTTGATTTTTATATTTAGTGTGAATGATACCACACTAAAATATATTTTTTATTTGTAGAAACAATTTCTGAAATAATAATTAATTGGTTGAAATACTCTGTTTCTCTTCAAGAATTTGAGTTTAGATTAAGAATTCGTTAGTTGATTCTTGTATAATTTGGAAGCCGAGAGGTCTTTTTAAATATATGGCATGTCTCGAGAATTTGTCCATACTCGAGATGTTAGTCAAATTCTTACATATTCTGAAGACAAGCCATCGAAGTGTCAATATTTTAGGCTTTTATGTGATATTCCACCTTCTAAGACGATGCTTGGTATTCAAAATGCATTTTCTCTTAAGATCATTAAATGTCACACATTGAGTTGACTATGGAAATGTATATCAAAATATCAAAATATTGCTCCATCGGTAGTATCCAATTTACCGGAAGCTTGCCATCAAACTTCCTCATATCGCCTTTTCTTGATTTTAGGAGCTCGATCTTGAAACAACCATAACTCTGTAATATGGACTCTTCCAGTTCTGAAATTGCAACCTGTAGTAGTCGTCTATGTCCTCTTTCCAATGCCAGTAGTTTGATCAAAATTGGATTCTCCAAGAAATATTAATACAGAATCTCCCAAGATGGCCTGATTATATACATTTTCAGAAGATTGAACGTGTATGAAGTGCCACATGTCACAGTTTTGACCTCTGGATCTAAACAATATATACGTGAAACTATAGTCCATCCTATTTCTGTAATGTTTGACGAAATTTCAATCAGATGCACAAAGAGATAGTTACGATGATGTTTCCAAGGTGACCTGTTTGGAATGCAATTGAGGGGTTTGCAAAAACCCTAAATGCCTCATGCTATATCTCTGAAACTATAGCTATCCAGGATCTAAAGTTCGGGGCCGAGGTGCACACCAATTTCTTCTCAAATGGGTTTTTTTTTTGGTGTCTGAAACTTTATAGAAAAAGAGTTATAGTGCAAATCCCACAATGACCTATTTTAGTTGAAATTATTGAACTAGAAAAAACCCTAACTTCCTCTCATCATATCTCTGAAAATATAGAGAGACAAGCTCTGAAATTTGGACACTAGGTTTAGTGTGATTTCGTCTAAAATGGGTATTTTTTTTCTTCTGATGCATTGCAGAAAAAAAGTTATAACAAAAATTCAACGATGACCTGTTTGGAGCAGTGAAACCCTAGAATCCAAAGCTCTCATACCAAATTTTATGAAACGAGCTAACAAAAAGATAGAAAAGATAGATGAACACCTTAGAAATAAGCCTATTTGAGGCGGAAATGTCATTTACACTACACAAATGAACATTTATTAGATGATACAAATGAACATACCTCCTTTCAATATATAGGAGTCTAAGAGGTCATAATATAATCAAAGCCAACATAAAAATAATAATGTAAGGGCACAACAATAACAATAGTGGGTTTGTATGGGGCACAATAATAACAATATGATGACTACATGGGCACAACAATATAATAATGGGGTTGTACTAATAACAATAAGGGGTTAAACTAGTAGTATAGGGGCCTAACAAGGAGTGATTTGTGGTTGATCTAAGGTGGAGGTAGTAAAGGAGGAGGTTTGTTGATTTGAGGCCTCCAACCTTGTGATGGGTTGTTCAATTGAGGAGGTTGGGGAGTATATGGCCCGAATGGTTGATTGATAGGTTGAGGAGGATATTAAGGAGAATAAGGCCAAGAAGGAGGTATGGACCATGATGGATGAGTGGAAGAGTATGAGGGTGACAATTGTACATTATGGTTGGGAAGGTAATAAGAGTAAGATACACCTTACATGTTGTGTTGGTATGGTCGTGGTCCTTGAGTGCTCCTTTTATTTCTAAAGTAGAGTTTCTTAGCCCCACCTTCTTCCCTTGAGTATACATATTTTAAATTAGGTAAAGAAAGTCATTTTTCTGTGGCATGGTTATCCTCACACACTCACCATACCTCTATGACATTTAATGGGCATTCATTTCTTGGGTGCCTTCTAGTGCATTTAGGGTAGAAAGTACCTAGGGCTTTCTCTGCTTCTTCTTGTTTCATCTTGATGTTCATGGCATCCATTTACAAAGCAAAGGCATGCAAATTTTCATTTCTAAAGTCCTCAAACAAGTTCCCAATCTCATTCTTGATGGATGTTGTAGAAGGAGAGGAATTGGCCAAGCCTTAACTAGCCCTACCATTCTATCTAGCAGCCCTAAAGTGATTCTTGAACACAGTTTTAATGTCATCATCGGATAAGTGATAGATATCTCCATGAGACGACATGTTGAGGGTCTTCAAATGTCTTCCCTAATCCCTCGAAGAAGAACTAGTTTGAGTGATTTAGGATCAAGGGTGCATCTAGCCCTCCTATAACTGAGTTGAAATCTCTCCTCATAGTATTGTATGGATTCATCAAGTCCAAGATTCATTCTAAATATTTATTCCTAGGTTTATTTGGATCTACATTAGTACCTTCACTTGCCATAAAATTCTTGTTGGATTTTAGGGCAAGTATTGATGCTACCCTAAGGCAAACCCATAAACCATTGTAAGGATGCATCCTTAAGGGTAGGGGGAATAACTTCAAATTCTCGTTATGAGAGGCATATTCATAGGTGCTGCACACAAAAAACAATTCAAGCATGAAGCTATTATGATCCTCACAAGTTAAGCCATGGAATTGTGGAAGGGAAATAGGGCATATATTCTTCATTCTAGACTCTCCATTAGTGTCTCTATTTCATTCATAGGTTGGGTAGGTGAAGTGGGCTCTTCTTCTTCTGCAATAGTTTCTTCGAAGATTTTGAGGTTTCTAACCTAGAGGGTCTTATATCTCCCCTATAGTGAGAGAGGGAAGCTCACAACCACTAAAGGAGAGTGAAGGCTAATTCCTTGAGGGTGTCAGGGTGTTTGGTAACAAGTTTCCTCGAGTGTCTCTACTCCTACAATGTGTGAAAGAAATTGTTTCTCTTTTTCTTTTATGTTACTTCTTCAAAACCATACGCAAAACACAAAATAGTTTCCATAGAAGAAATAACATCTACCTAGATACCTCCGCGACAATGGCACAAAAAAAGTGGTGAGCCCCCGTATTGCACCAACAATGTTACAACACCCAATGACTCCTCAATTATATTTATCTACCTAGGATTTGTAAAAAATTTGAGGTGATATTTCTATATGCAAAGTAGATGGGATTCTACTCATGACACCCTCGGTTAGGACATTTGATCAATAGTGCTCCAAGAAAATTCCTCCTACGGAATTATAATTAAGACTAGCTAATGAAGGTGCAATTTAGGAGCTACCTCTAACAATGAAGGGGGAAACGTTATTAGCTTCAACTTGCAAATGATATTGAATCAATTCATGAAAAGACAAGAGATACACTACTTGTAGAAAGGAAACTACATTATCTTACACTAAACCATCTACTTATCATATCTACTTGCAGATAAGAAGCTAACCTACCAAACCATAACTCAATATTCCATGTATCATCAAACTATCTCACACTTGCATATAAATCAATTTTCCATTTGTGTCAAACTTGTCATAAGGAAACTAACGTTATTTTTCTTTACAACGAATGAAACATACAATTTGGAGTGGCCTAGGAGTTTCCCTTCATCATCGAATTATAGTTGGTGGTCAACATTCTTCTACACTAATTCCAAATTGCAGCAAAGGTCAAAACTAGTGAAGAAACAAACTACTATAAGTCTGCTACAAAAGGCTGCTACTTGTGCCTTGGATTGCTACATGAAGCCCTATAGTGCTACCAGAAGGTTGTGGATAAGATTTGGGAGGTGGAAATGATACACTACTTGAAGAAAGGAAACTACATTATCTCACAATCAACCATCTACTTATCATATCTACTTGTAGATAAGAAGCTAACATCCCAAACCATAACTGAATATTCCATGTATCATCAAACTAGCTCCCACTTGCATATAAATCAATGTTCCATTTGTGTCAAATTTGTGATAAGGAAACTGACATTATTTTTCTTTGCACTGAACGAAACCTACAGTTTGGAGTGGCCTAGGAGTTTCCCTTCATCATTGAATTATAGTTGGCGATCAAAATTCTTCTAAACTAATTCCAAATTGCAGCAAAGGTCAAAACTAGTGAAGAAACAAGCTACTATAAGTCTGTTATAGAAGGTTGCTACTTGTGCCCTGGATTGCTACATGAAGGCCTGTAATGCTACCAGAAGGTTGTCGATAAGATTTAGGAGTTGGAAATGATGGATTCATGGTAATGAAAGGTTGATGGAGGTTGAGGTAGACGAGTGAATGGTGGCCAAAGCCCCTAGCCAAGCTGAGAGCCTTTTGATTGCTAGTTTTTCACTAAGAGATATACTCGTAGTGGTTTAGGAAAATGATCTCAAGAAGAGAACTTTTAGAAAAAAAATTGGGATTTGTAAGAGAAGGTGAGGAAGTCCAATATGGAAGTGGTGAAGGCACCCTTTCTTGCAGATCCAAAGTACCCTACAATCATCACATGCATATACTAATCTATCATTGACAAAATGACACAACTAGTAGTGGAAAAGATGAGTTGAATTTAAATGTTATCTAATCTATCCCAAAACTCTAATGTAATCAATAAATCAACTCCTAATCTACAGTAAGAATGTGGAAAATAAGATGAACATGTGCTGATGGAACTTGCATCAAAAGAATATTTAATTATTTGTATATGTTTAGCATGACTAATTTTGGCCTTTTCTCTTTTCGCATCCAATTTAAGGATTTGATCAAACCTCCGTTGAATAGAGAAAGAAGGAATTTCTTCAATGAATTTTACTAGGGCTAGAGATGGGATTGCTAAATTTGGCAGTATTAAAACTTCTTTCTCGTATACCAAGTTAAAAGGAGAAGTACCTATAGAGGCATTCTGAGCTATGTGATCTACCCATAATGCAAATATTAAAGATTTATGCCAATTCTTTTGATTTTGATCAACAGTTCTTTTAATAATCTTAACAAGGTTGTTGTTAGTTGACTCTACTAAGCCATTTCCTTGAGGATAGTAATTTGCAAAGTATTTTAACATAAAGCCCGTCTCAAGAGAAAATTCAACTATACTATTCCCAGAAAAATACGATACATTATAAAAAATAAGCGCGTTAGGTAAACCAAACCTTGTAATGATGAACTGATCAATAAATTCAATAATTGCATCAGAATTGGCTACCTTTAGTGGAATTGCTTCTACCCACTTTGTGAAGTAGTTTGTGGCTATGAGGATGTATATGTGTTTCTTGGAAGAATGTGGAACAATCTCTCCTACAATATCAAGCCCCCACTGTTCAAATGGTTGTTGAATGTTTACTTGTTGTAAAGGAAAGGTTGGTTTCCTTTGGCTTCTGCTAGAAGTTTGGCATATCTTACATTTCCGTACACAGTCATGGACATATTTAAACAAAGTCGGGCAATAATATCCAGCATGTAGTATTTTGTGAGCTGTAGTGTCTCCTGCAAAATGTCCACCTGCTTGACCACCATGCAATTCCTGCAAAACCATTTGCGCTTCAGTTTTTTCAAGACATCTTAATAAAATTGAATCATAATTTCCTCTCAATAACACATTATCAATTATTTCAAAGTTTTTGGATATTAATCTTAAGTCATGTTTGTTTCTGTAACTGAAATGAGGGGGAGCATATCCATTTTTTAAGTAAAAAATTAGATCATAATATGGAGATTCAGAATTTATGATACTTATCTCGTTTACTTGTACAATATTATCTAAATCTTCTTGGTCTGGAATATTGGAAGCTCCAGCCAATAACCTGCAAAAGCCTTTCCCTCTAAAAATTTTCACTGGTTTAATATCAATATCATACTCTTGTAAAGCCATTACCCAGTTAGATCTCTTCTCTCCTACTTCCCTTTGAACTAGAAATTTCCTCACTACAGAGAATGTGACTATTACTTTTGTGTGTGTTTTTAGGAGAAATGGTCTAAAGTGTTTGATAGATTTAAATACAGTGAAATCTTTCTTTTCAACTTCAGAATAGTTTAGCTCAGCACCTTGCAAATTACAACTGAAGAAGGATATGGGTGCTTCTACTTGTTGGTCATTGATCTATGTTAAAACAACAACGTAAGATGTTTCAGTGGACAAAGTATACAAAATAAAATGACTAGAAAAATTCGGAGTGTTCAATGCAGGAGCATTAATGATTGCTTGTTTGAAAACTAATTTTTTCTTAATCATAGATTGAAAGGGTAAAACTATATGAGAAAAATCAGGAACAAATATTTTCACAAAATTTATCTGTCCCAAAAATGATTGCATAGATTTCTTATTGTGTAGCAAAGGAATATTAGAAATCTCTTTTATCCTGTGTGGATTCAATGTATATGCTACATTTAGATAAAATAAACCGTAAGAGCTTACCTTCATTAAGATCAAAGAATGATTTCTTGGGATTTAAAGAAATCCTATATTTTTTACAATATTGAAAGATTTTTTTTAAATCATGCAGATGATTGCTCCTTTTCTTAGAATAGACAGTTTTGTCATCTAAGCAAACAATGAATGTCCAGTTGATCAAATTGAGTGCTATATCCATGGCTCGTTGGAAAGTAGCTCCAACATTTATCAAACCATATGGCATTTTCTGATAAGCATATGTTCCCCATTTAGTCCTGAATGTAGTCTTTAATCTATCATCTGGATGTACTAGTATCTGGTT
The DNA here is from genome assembly GCA_000404065.3 of Pinus taeda. Classification (NCBI taxonomy): domain Eukaryota; kingdom Viridiplantae; phylum Streptophyta; class Pinopsida; order Pinales; family Pinaceae; genus Pinus; species Pinus taeda. The sequence continues at coordinate 12,458 of APFE031622585.1, forward strand.
GTATCCTAAAAAACCATCAAGAAAAGACATTAACTCTGAGCCAGCTACCAATTTAAGTATCTGTTCCATTGCTGGTAATGGGAAACTATCTTTCTGACATGACTTGTTG
>APFE031622593.1:3758-15175 GCA_000404065.3 Pinus taeda
TGCAGCTGCAGAAAGACGTTGATATCCAATGGGGAGTTGGGGTGAGGGAGCCGCGAGACTTTCCAAGACGTCGGAGGCTTTATCCATGAGCGGACAAAGGTGAAGGGGATGATTGCCTTTAGAAAGTCCGCAAGGGATTCGAATCTTCCCTTTTCCTTTACTATTCCCAACTGATAGGGTAGCATTTCCATGAGATTCAGAGGGTGATGAGGGGCGGGCCGGATCGCGGGACCATACTTCTAAGACCATGGGAATGCCAGGACAATCGTGAAGAAGGTAGTCATCCTTGCACAATCTACAAGGAAACTTGACCTTCCGCGAAGGAGCAGAAGATGGCTCGACTTCAGGTGTACTCGAGGGGGTAGCTGTGCTTTTAGCCTCTCCTTTGAGAGCCTTCTTCTTCTTTGTCTTCTTCTTCTTCTTCTTAGCCACCTGGTTACTTGAGTCGAGACTTTCACCAGGCAAGTAGAAGATGAGGACGTAGAAGTGGGCGTAGAAGGAGAGAGGTCCACCTTAGAATCAACATGAGGTTGTTCAGGTGGAGGGACTAATTGATCAGTAGGTGAGACGGCAGGGACCAGAGAGGTTGAGAAAAACCAAACAGGCAACCCAACAGTTAATCCTGGGAGGGACAACGTTGCCATGTAAGGAGCACCAACATTCCCGAGAGGAGGGAAATGACCAGGATTCCCATTAGGGGGGGAACTTGGGTTGGTGAACCCCGAAAAAGTTGCCATCAAGAGTGAAAAAAGAAACCTACTCAAGCTAACGTGTACAAGACCTAACCGGGTAAATGTGAACACAACCGAATAAATTTTAAGACAAAGGAACTAAACTTGACCTTTTCATGTTTTAAGAGTCGAGAAAAGGACAAAAAGGTGAATCTAGTCGCCTTCGAATGTTTTATGAGCTCGAAGTGACAAACTGCTCAAGTGAGCCTTTTCTTTTAAGGAGTTTGAAAAGGATCAAAAGTGACTACTCTGGAGAAACTAGGCAAAGGGTTTACCAGACAATCCGTAAAACCGCATATACACCTTAGCGATCATATGAAAGCCAATGATTTTCCGTACGACAGTCAATCTTCTCGAATGCTGTGTTCGGTGCGTTACGGCTTATAAGGCGGCAGACACGACTTCCTATGGATCAAGGATGCAAACCTAGTGGAGTCTCCCCATATATACGCGACGGTACGTGGGAGCCCAAATTCGTGCTAGACCACAGTTGAATCACACAAGGAGGAATCACCCAACCTTAATGCGAGAACAAAAGTGACTAGGTTTAACAACGCCGGAGCACGTCTCTAGCCTAGACCTCTAGAATGTGAGCGTTAAGTTCCAATGCGTTGTTAAGTTTATTCAGTTCATTTTAAAGTTGATCTTGTGTTAGGTTTCGATTTCAGGTCCTACCGTATGTAATCTCTCAAAATCCCTAAATGCAATCTATATGCCAAAACATGTCATTTCATTCGATGAATGCTAATTACGAGAGAGTTCAAAAGCTTTCACGCAAACGAAATGATCACAAAACAACAAAGAACTTCTCTAATGTAGCTAATGTGAATTAACAAACTTTTCTTTAAGATCACTAATCACTAATCAAAATGAAAAGTTCTAACTCTCATTAACTAGTTCAAAGCAAAAGAGATTTTTCTTTTTGATGATGGCAAAATGCACTAAACGACTTTGAGAAATGACAGCAAACAAATCCTACTCAATACAGGCACATTCAGTTCCCTAAATCACCAAGCAAACCTCCAAAGAATGAGAAAAGTCCCAAAAACACCAATGAGCCGTGTAATCTAGGCTCAAAGTGAGGTGAAGCGGAATTCAAGTGAAGACAAAGCAAGTCACTCAAATAACGCAACAAAATGATCACAACTACCAACAAGTGCAGGGAGCAATTAGAGAGTCGACGGGACCAATAGAAGACCAAAAACCTAAGGAAGGCTCGACACACAAAGCCACTAGATGCCCTAGGGCTAGAAATGTGAAATTGATAGAAAATGGCAAACACCCAAAGGGTAAAGGTAATCTATGCAATTGTAATCTATGCACAATTCACTTGAAAAGTGTGCAAATGTAATCCATGCACGAATGAGAATTCTAATCATGCAAGTGTGATCTATGCAAGAGAATTCTCAAACACAAGATGATTCTAATGTAATTTAAGAACCAATCAAGTGCAAATCAAGAAAATTGGGTGAGATTTCCAAAGATCAAAAAATAAAAACACTCAAAGGCGATTAACACTCATACACAATTTAGCCCCCCCTGGCAAATGAGGGGGATTTTTTTTGCTAAAACAAAAGCAAAAAGATGCAAAATTGTGAAGAGACTGAGACAAACCTTCAAGTAATGATCAAAGGAAATCAAATTAAGAATTTCTCAAAAGAGAGACTCAAAACCAGTCAAACAAGACTCCAACACACTGAAGCAGTCGAAAAAGATGTGGCAAGATACAAATCCAAGCTCAGACAGCAAGCAAAACAAGTGGACCAAAAACTAAATGGCCTGGCATGACTGTCAGGCTGCAACTCGTGCTAAATAGGGATTGGCGCGGGTTGTCAGTTAGCAACAAGGGCCAGTAGCGCGACTGTGAAGGCAAAAAGCGGGCTAACAAAGTTTTCTAATTTCAAAAGAAAAATACGCAGTCCAGGGCTTGGGTCACAAGCTCAAAGCAAGTCAAAAAGCACAAGGGCAGCAAGAAACTCAATTCCAAAGGCTTATCTAAGCAAGCAATCAAAAGAAAAATGAAAGAGGCAAGACAAACTCCAAATTGTTTAGTTCGTAAACCAAACTGGAGATCGACTGAAGCGGCTTTGATCTACTTCACTACTGCAAAGCAATAATGTTTCGAAGGCTATCTGGCCGTGTTTCAGACTCCATCTAAGTTTACAAATCAAAACAACAAGCTAAAGTCCCCAGCGGAGTCGCCAAATTGTTGGAGAGGTAAATCCCCTCTACGGATAGAGGCGATCCCTACTAGCCCAGAACGGGTCTAGCAACAATCAAACAATGCTATCACGCAAGTTCCTAATTGCAAATAAAAGGTAGGTGATGAAGACCTACTTGAGATCCAACGCTTTAATTTGTAGAAGAGACGTCGCCCACATTCCTTTGCCTTGGCCGGTCACGATCCTCCACTATCCGCGTGAATGGACACCTGCACACAAAGAGAACAACACAAACACAAGCGTGAAATCTAATATATGCAATTATACATCAGTCAGGAAGGATATAATTCAACATCAACCATTACAAGTACAACGAGAATGGAAACATAATGATAGTCATCTATTATTAATAATTCAACAAAGGAGAATACAACCAGCGTCCTGACGTCACGTCCTCCTTTGGCTGGGTTCTCAGCTACACAAGTCTTGCAAAAGCTTGAAGGGATGAGGGACAAGCTCTCTCTCTCTAGTGACAAGGTCTCCTTACTTAGGTAAAGCCTTATGGATACAAAGAAGGCTTCTTGCAACTCCAATCTTTTGATATCTTCCTTTCAGCACAAGTATTGCCACAAGAGTCAGAACTATCCGAACTAGCTTGCTCAAGCCATGGAGACAAGCTTTTATAGAGGAAAAGGAAGAGATAAGGTCAATCCCCCACAATAATGGATTTGGCTTCATCACTTGGAAACTTCCATGGAATGGTGGCAAACAATTTTCCATCCAAGGAGATTCGAAGCCAAACCATCCTCACTCAACTTGGAGTCAGTTTGGTGAATGAATTGGACAGAACCTTCGGAGGTTTGATTAGTTCAAAACTTTGCCCAAAATGGTTGGCGCAATTGCGACTCTGGGACAGAGCGCTAATGGCGCGCCCTTTCAATAGGATTTTCCCCATTGGCGCGGGCATAACACAAGGTACCACCGCTAATGCAAAAAGGGTTGTTTTTAAGGGAAATGAGTAGGAGATGTCTTAAGGGCATATGAAGCTCATGTTTAGAGGTGAATAATGCAAGTGGTTTCAAGTCTTGTCACTTCTCACAAGTCCCGGAATGGGTCCTCCAAGATGTGGGAGAGGGGTAACAGGGACGGTGACAAACGGTGACAAATTATTGTGTAACAAACATAATAGATGGTATGAATGAAATTTTTCCTAGCATCCAAATTAACTTTGAGCAAAAATAATTAGTGGAGAAGGCTAGAGAAGCTATTTCAGCTACTAATGAAGAGCTGGGAAACATGCCAGCAACATCTAACAGGATAATCAAATTTTTAAACTCAAGAAACAGGTATGCGCTGGAAGAATTGGGAGTGGCAGACAGGACAAAGACTATACTTCAAGTGAAGAAGGTGCTAATTAAGAAGAGCCTAAATGTGCAACTAGATGAAAAATGTCAAAATCTGGAGATGGCAATCAACAGGTTCTTCAACAGGATTCAACATTTAAATCAGCAAGGTCTCCCCTCTCTATTTGTCATAAATGAAAAACTCATGGCCAGATAGGATTATGTCAATAAAATCTAGGGCATAGCCACAGATGCTGCAAATCTTTCCAACATCAAAGGCAACATAATAGGAAAGGCATTGCTAGAAGCTATCAGCAATGAAATTTACATTGAGCATGAACTGAAGCACATGTTTCTAGTCAAACCGACATTTTCTATATACACTAAATCTGATGAAATATACAGATGATTAACTATGATCAAAGTTCCAGATGAGGAAGTGTGGAGTGATCTTTGTGATTATCAGGAGGAATGAGACAATGAAAATTAAAATGACAACACATATCTGAGTTAGCTCCAACCACATCAGTAGAACTACTACAGTTGAATTAATGTCTCAAGTAATAGAATCCCTGAAAAAGAGGACCACATGTCCCAGTTTTCTCAATGTGCCCACTTCATGGTTACATTAGTTATTTTTCCTTTCATTGTAATAAATAATAGATTGCCAAGTGTATAAGGCAAATCGTTGTAGGTTTTTGTTAAATACTTCATGCATTGGAAGTATTAATGGTTGGAACCAAGTCATTTGAACTGTATTTTCTCTTTGGAGCATTGTAATTTTGAGCTAGAGCATCAATAAAAAGGATTGTTTGCAGGATACTTGATCTGTTTTAACCTCTTGATGTCTTTCTTTCTGTACTGAATGTATCTCTGTTTATTCATTTATTCATCTTTGAGCCTTATTTCAAAACAGAAATTCTAGTTTAAGATATGATGTTGGAGCACCTTATTACTATCTGTATTTGCAATCTAAATGTTTTCGTCTGATGTATGATTAAAAAATACTTAACTTATTTTTATCATAACTGATATCACTTTTCTGTCATTTCGCTTCTCACTCTGCTTTTAGATCTAGTAAAGACAGTTAGCTTGCCTTGTAAATGCTATGGAAAATTGATGTTACCACCTAGCCCGTGACTCCATTTCCCAATGGAAAATATTCAAGAATGATCTTCCCCAACCAAACGAACAAACTAACAATCAATCAAGTAATAAACCTCTTTATTTTTATATCTAGCCTAACACATTAAAATACTAAAATTAAAGTTAAATCATAAATTTACAGAGAGAGCCCTTTCTGAGTCTAACAGGGCTAGATCCTAGACTCCTAAGTGGTTTGATGTATCTTTTGTGACTTTGTCTGGCCAATATTCAAAATCATAGAACGATAACAGAAGAAATAGGGGCCACCCTCCATTAATGAGAAGAGGTTGTTTGCTAGCGAGAATATGACACTTAAGAAGCCTTTGGAGCCCAATTTCATCGCGTAGTTGATGAGGCTCATCAATGGGTAAACTATATGGACCTTGATGCACCTCCAACCTAATAAAATAATCTTTTCTCATAATTCTTTACATGCTTTAATGATATTTTTCATAATGAGAAGAGTAAAGATGAGATTTCATGTCTAGTGATCTAATGTGCATTGATTGCAGGTTTTGGAGCAAATTTTGGCTAATTAAAGTGTAGGAACTCAAATGAGACAAGAAAGAGGGATTCTAGGAGATAGGATCTCCCTCCTTAACTCCTTACTCACTCGAATATTCCTCAATCAAATCTCATCAACTCGGAGTTGCAAGAAACTGAGTCATGAAAATCATTGGTAGCCAAGACAGTGACAGTTGAAGACCAGTTGATCTCGAGAATGGGAGCCAGGACTCCCTAAATTTAAGGAAGTTGTTGGTAACTTTAGTTGTATAAATAAATAGGCCTAGAGCCTCATTAGGATTCATATTTTTTGTTCAAGATAACTAGCAACATTTTCAAGTTGAAGCTCTGTAACTAAGCACTCTAGGGTATTTTTGATATTTGAATGAAAATTAGAAGCCTTCCCTTGATCCATCACTGAGTTGACTCAGAGGGCTGAAGCTAATGGGTTATGGCCCAACTCTAGCGGTAGATGTTCCTATTTTTATAGATGTATGCTTAGATTATACTCATAGTTAGTTGTTGAACTAATTTTGGTGGTGTTTAGTATTGGTAGGGTTAATTAGTTTACTTCCATTTGTGGATAATTCTAACAGTAGCATGGTAGTGACAAGAAGATATTTTAGAAAGGATGTCAGCAAGTGGTTTCCACCTCATTTATCCATTTCAGGGATCACGATTTGAGGAACACTTCCCATACAACCCAAAAAAACAGAATTCTTGTTTTTCCGCATAATTTATGGATTCTTGATAATTAGGTCATTATCTTTCATTTTCGTAGGATAAGTTGCAATTGGAATTTCTGATCTCTTAGGTTTTGTAGTGATTTCACCACACTTTTGTATTCATTGCAAGCACTTCAATTCATGTACTTAGAAAATAAATGGTGACAACTCTGTTTTCTTCTATTGAATAAACCCTTCTTGTTTATAGATGAATTTATGTTTAAATGCAAACAATGATGTGTGTTTTTATAGGAGCTTATACAATACAGGGAGACCTCATCTCATTAGCCTCATTCAAACCATATCCACCCATGATTTCCAAAAGTCATTAAGGTCTCTGTTAACACTCAGGTTGTCCCTAAGCTCTAGAAGGGATACGGCAGAGGTAACCACTAACCAATCTTTGGACTGCAGGTTCTAGCCCACCTGCAATCAGAGAGGGCTCTCTCTTAATGAGTTAGCTTTGTTGATAAGGATTTTAGGCTAGCTATTAGTTTCAAGGGGTTTTGATTTTTGTTTGGATGGAAGAAGGTATGATTTCAAACAGAGAGGCAAGGGATAGTATGATAAGTTTCAAACCATTGGGCATGGAGTCATGGATTAAGGCTTACTGTTGCATTTTCTTGGTCACAAGAGGATTATAGAGCAGGATAGCTACACACGGAACAATACCAATTTGCTGAAAAGATGGGATGAATGTCAGAAATGAAAGGCAATTAAGAATCTTTAACCAGCTAATAGAGAAGGGAGGTGAATGAATGGTTATCTAGGAGCAGTTAAGAATTCCTAAGTAACATTCATATGTGAAAGAAACAGTGTAAACATGATCATTCAAGTATGCATATTCATAACTATTCCTGATGAAAACATGTAGAAATTACAGAAATTGTGCATAGGGTGCTGTTAAGCAAATCCTAAACTATTCTTTCTTTCTAAAATTTAGATGGTGAAATACGGATGATAAAACAAACATAAAAAAAAAACTAAACAGAGGTAAGAAGTACTTATTGAACCATGTAGAAGCACAGGAATTATGCAATCACTCTTCAGCCAATTAAACACAACAGACAGTTTCAAAAGCCATGCATTCCAGCAGTCTTTGATTATAGAAATTTTCACAGTCTACAGTGCGAGTCTCCAGTTATGAAAATTTATCAATCAAACAACCAACCCTTATCACATTGTTCAGGGCTGTTTATATAGGGAAAAAATCTGAAAACATTTATTACAACCGACCTGAACAGGTCTGCGGAAAAAGCTTTCTAAACCTAAAACTGTGCTAAAATTTAATGCAAAAAATATCTGTTGAGCTCTGCCAGAGGCAGCTGGATCAAAATGAGTTTGATGTGGTCCTTGGTGGCTTGATGCAGTGCTTCTGCAGTAACTGTGTCTTGGGTTTTGATCCACTGATCTTTATGTGAGTTAATGTGCAGTCACTGTGATTTGAGAAGTTTAAGTGGCTGCACATTTTCTTTGAGTTTGATGGAGGCTTTCAATTTTCACCTGCTTCGGGCCGCTGATAGATTTTCACTGATACAATTTACCACAACACTGATACACTTTTCTGCTACCTGATCTTATTTGTTATGACCTTTTGGCTTCACACTGGCTCTGATATTCTTTAATGCTTGGATCGGGTCTCTTTCTGTCTTTTGATACGCTAAAATCTGCAAAATTGGGCCTTTCCTACACTTTTTCGACGCAAAATGGCTGCGGAATCAAAAGATTCCCTAAAGATTCCCCACTTCGGCCTATTTCCCTCAGAATTTCATTCCGGGCTTCCGAAGCTTCAATTTCGCACTTGCGCCTTTTTGAGCTGCTGATGTCAGCATGACGTTAGCGGTACGGTAGATGACGTCAGCATGACGTCAGCAGTGGGACCCTCTTGTATAGATGTGACGTCAGCATGATGACGTGGCAGTACGACAAGGTGACGTGGCAAGGACACGGTGGCAGGGTGACGCAGAAGCAAGGGGTGAGGTGGAGGCGATGTGGCAGGGTGACGCGACGCTCATGTCACGCGAGGGGAGGGCGGTTTCCGGTTGGCGTCGGACCGCTTTTGGTACGGGGGCGATATTTGTCAGAGGCGGCCCGATGCAATGGGATGCCGCCAGCTGTCCCGGTGTACGACGGTGAAACCGTCGGACATTGGGTGCTAACGCATCGTCATATAAGTGTGCCCGATATGCATGATGGCCGTCGGATCTGGGAGAGGCGATCTGACGGTGGACGGGAGGTCGAGTTGCATGGGATTTAAAAAATCCGCGCACGTGATAAACTTTAATTTTTCGCGGCTTGGGGTGGGTTTTAAACTTTAGAAATTGGTGTGTTTTGGCGTGGTGAAACATTAATAAAATCCAAAAATGCAATGTGCGGGGGTTGCCAATGCATTTGGAGGGGGATCCTTGTGATTTGGAAGGAGTCCAAAACACGTCGAAGTGAAAGTTTATGCAGAGATGAGGGTTCTTACTAAGATCCAAGTGAACTTAGTAATTCCTAAGGGAATATATATGGTTATGTTTCAACCAGAGGGAGGGGATATATACATAAGGGAGTTATTAGCATATTTTTAGTAAGGGGAAGGGAAATAGATAGGGATTTACATAATAATGTCAGGAGTTAATATGAAAATGAAAAGAAAGCACTAAGTGTTTAGAGACCTTAGGCTTAGGAGTGAAAATAGAGCTTTGTAGCGAAAGTATGAACCTCCTTTGAGTAAAGCAGATATTTACCAAGGCAATTGACATGGAAAATGATGAGACTAAGAGATATCAAGCAGATCTTGACCTCTTTGAGGAAGTTAGTGAATGATTTAGGGAATAAGGAAGAAGGGGGAAGTTAGTCATGCCTCACTTGAGCTCCTCCATATGATACTGCCTGATAACTGTGACCTAACATTTTTTCTTCTTTTTGGTTTGGGTGCACTTAGACTTACAGACCCAGCTTTTCAACCTTTTCTTTTTCTGTCTTCCTATCTACATCTACACTTATTCCTTCCAAGGGCCCAGATTAAGTAGTTGGGCTCCTTTGCTTCTCTACCTGTCTAAGAATCTGCCAAGATTAAGCTGTTTGGACATATTATGATTCTCTATATTCTAAAACAGGAAATTGAAACCTAGGGAGACCAAGACTAAGCTGTTTGGACCTCCCTTTAACTGAGAATTCTACAAAAATGGAATAATCTTATCAGAATTGGAGCACAACAGTAAAATTTGAGCTGGGACACTGTTTTGGCCTCCTTCTTTGGCCTTCTGTAGCAAATATGGAACACTACAGCATGCAAAGTATGACACATTTGGCATGTAAAAATGTCAATCATGAAATATGAGTAACCTGTTGTAGCATGAGGCTAACAGTGGCTGCACTTGGGGATGGCTTTTCCTTGTGAAAAGCCAAGAACAGCAGGTCAGACTACCTGGATCTTCTGTTGTTGCTGTAAATTGAAACTTTCTTAGCGTTGATTTTAGAGATATCTGAAGTTTTTTAAGTGACAACAACACTTCCCTCAACTGGTTTGCTTTTGAACTGAAAAGCACCACCTGCTTTCTTCTGCGTGCTCTATAACCTGAAATATTAAACAGACGAAAATAAAGTGATGATATATACAATATTTATGTACAAGAGTAACACTGCCTGTTTTTTTTTTTTTTTTTAATAAAAGGGATCATGGTAATGTTTTAGCATTCGGCCATTAACAAAGTCTTTCTTCAGTTGTGCTGCCATCTGGAGATTTGATGAAAAATGTGTTATTGCCTTGCACAGCGCTGATAATGTAAGGACCTTTCCACAGAAAATCAAATTTTCCATGTTTCCCTTTGTCTTCCCTCCTAGAATCCCACCTTAGAACTTTGTTTCCTATGAAGAAATCTTCAGCTTTTGTTCTTTTATCAAACATCTTCTTCATCCTCTCTTGTAGAACTTGGGTTCTATGATATACTTCTTCCCTTGTTTGCTGCAAGTGAATTGTTTGATTGATCCTTCTCTGAATGTCATTAGGTTCTTCTTGTATTTCCTGCAGCAATTTGATCACAGGGATCCCGAGAGATGAAGGGAAAACAGCTTCCAGACCGTATACCAATTCATATGGACTTGTACCAATAGATCTTTTGGTGGTCAATCTATCTGTCCACAGTGCATTTACTAACTTCTTGTGCCAATTCTTTTTGTTCTCCTCCAAGATCTTTTTTATGATATTGATGAGGCTTTTGTTGGAGGACTCAGCTAGGCCATTGCCTTGAGGATAATAGGTTGTTGAATGACCTAAGGTAATGTGATATTTGTGACAAAAATTGATCATTCTTTTGGACTTAAAGGCAGCTGCATTGTCTGTGATGATTTTTTCTGGGCAGCCGAATCTGGATAAGATATTGGTTTCTAGGAATTGCATGATGATGGAGTCATTTGCTTGCCTACAAGGTATGGCCTCTATCCACTTAGTAAAATAATTTGTGGCTGTCAAAATCCATATGTGCTGACCAGAAGATGAAGGGTGAATTTCCCCAATGAAATCTAAACCCCATTGTTGAAATGGTTTTTCAGTTGAAATAGGTTTGAGGGGTAAAGGAAGCAACTTTCTCTTTCCTTCAAAGATTTGGCATTTATGACATGAGATTACAAACTTTTTTACATCAGCAAACAGGGAGGGCCAATAAAATCTAGCCCTTAGGATTTTATCAGCTGTTGATTTCCAATATAAGTGCCCTCCACAATCTCCTGCATGAAATTCTTTAAGAACTTTATCAGTTTCATCTGAAGTTAGGCAATTAAGCAAAATACCTTCATGATTTTTCCAAAATAAAACATTAT
>APFE031622594.1:0-11895 GCA_000404065.3 Pinus taeda
TGCAAAAGGATGAGTTGATGCGGACATATCTTGATGATTCATGCACTAATTCAAGTTGCTGGTGACATATGCTATGGAACAAACCATACAGTGTCGTTACTGATGTTTATCATGATCTTATTTAGGTGTCTTATCATGTATATCATTCGATGTAAAGGTCATATCAAGACTCAACACAAGTAATATCTTGCTAGCTCTAGAGGGAGCTTCCCCACATTACACAAAGTAAGATCTAGAGGGAGCTTCCCCACATTACACAAAAGTCATTTCTCTTGTGTTTTCCTTGGAAGGAGGTTTTGCAAGTATACTGTAAAAGGTACTTAGATAAAGGATTGTTGTTTGTTTTAGAGGAATATTCCTATAAAAAGAGAATATTTATTGCATTCGGATCCCTTCAATAGGAAACCCTACAACATTTGTAAAAGGATCAATTGAAGGTATCTTTAAGATTACAAGATTTGTTGTACATATTGTTCATATAAGAATGTATTATCACTTTATCTTTAATTTTTCTCTACATTCTCTCATGTCTACCATTATGAATCATCAACGTTCTTATTTAGGGTGTGTAATATTTCAATTAAGGGAACCCTTATTTCACTATCTATCTTTTGTTCACCCTAGTAAAGCCCTAAGAAGATTTGTTGTAGATATTGTTCATATAAGAATGTACTATCACTTTATCTTTATTTTATTTTTTATATATTCTCTCATGTCTAGGGTTATGAATCATCAACGTTCTTATTTAGGGTGTGTAATATTTGAATTAAATTAACCCTTTTTACACTATCTATCTTTTGTTCATCCCGACCTAACAATTTGTGCTTGGTTATACTTGTTGTTGAATATGTGTAGGTATAATTTTCAAGATACTGAATATGCCATCCTAACCCATATTTATTGATGACTTGATAATGATGTTGAGTACGATGGAAAGACATGAACCTTTTTTATGAAGACCCTGCTTTCAACAAAATCTGGTTGAATTCATTAATGTTGGAAGAGTCCTACTTGTATTCAAATTGTGAAAAACTGAAATCCCTAATATTCCTTAATAAGTGTCAAGTAGGATAAAGTCTCTAAACTGATTGATCGAATTTAGCCCCTAGTGGAAAATATTTGTAATTAATGATATGATTGAATTTGTGGTTTTACTCTATATATGTGTAATTTTCTAACTCTAAGAAGGTGGATCGATAATGTGAGAAGTTGAATCTTAATAAACTTTTATTCTAGATAATATGTATTGCAGTGACTATGTTTTCATACTTGAGACTCATGTTATGACTTTATGTGTTCTTATCATGTTTTATATGTTGTTATCATTGTTCATAGTATTTTGATTAATTGGAATTCATGTCGAGTGCTCCAACTTCCTTCATTTACTATGTATGACTGTCAATATTTATTTGACATCAGTTTTAAACGCAGAAATGCCTCAACTTCTATTAAACATTGTTGTTTTCCAAGGGTTTTATTTTATTAGACTCCATGCCCAATGGTGGCAACCATCACATTCTCCTTCACTTGTAAAAATACATAAAAGGAAATTAGAGTTAGTCATCTATAGTTTTGAGTTGATTAAAATGAATTTGATAAATATTTTGAGAGAGCCCTCTCATATTGGAAGGGATAACTTTGAGCCAAAGTGGTTTGAAATATTTATGCTGGGTTTAATTTTGACACAACCCAACCCTTTTAGCTTAGTGATAACATTTTCGTGCATATGTTGGGAGTTGAAAAGCTCATTTTCCTAGATTTTCTTTAAGTCTCCTCTTTCTGATTCCTAAGGGTAACAGGAAACCAAGGTTTTCTTAAGGTTGTGATATTACCCTGGCGACTCCAATCTCAAAGTGTCTAGAAGATCACTAGCTTGAAGAAGTTCTAATATGAGTTCTACTGCTAGAAGAAACGTTAGGTATGATCCTGGGGATTGATCTCATATCTATGGTTTTCCAAATTCTATGCCTAATGCTGATTGGTTAACCCATCTTCCCATGTTCAAAGATTAAAATAAAGATGACGTTATTATGCATTTGGTTAGATTCCATATGCATGTATGTAGACTGAGGGTTGAGTTTCGTGAAGATTGGTTCATGAGGATGTTTATGGCTACCCTAGAAGACAAAGCTAGAGTATTGTTTGAAGGGTTTCAATTAGGAATTTTGTGTTCTCTTAAAGATTTCTATAGAATATTCTTTGGACATTATGGGAAGTCTCATCCTTCCTTACCACTATCTCAAGACTATTGTAATTTTTTTAAGGGTTTCATTCAACATCTTGAAAGTATTTACGATGATGGAGAATATATGGATGATGAGGAGATGTTAGAGGCACTTTATGAATTTTCTTCTCAAGCTAGTCGTCACGATGATCAAGACGTTTTCCAATAAGAAAATGTCTCTTCTTTAGTTGAATATGAAATGGATCAGCAATTTGACAATCAAGCCATATTACATGAAATTTATGAGAATTTGCAGGCTTGTCAATCTATATTCAGTCAAAGGTATGTTGCTACACCTATGATTGCTACACTTTTGTGTTTCAGATATTGAGCCCAATGTGTGCACGCGCTATGGTCTATTTTCGATGATCCTCGCTTTTTTTTAGTAATGTACTTTTATGACATATTAATAGTTTTCCACACTAAGCAAAACTATGTGTAACGTGTGATTATTTTTAGTAGAATATTTATGCTAAAAGCAAATTATATTTCTTTTTGAGTATTAGTATATAACGTTAAAATAATTTTCAATCTTATTTTTTTACACGGTTGAACTTTACTGACTGCAAAAGCATTTCCTAAATACATTGTTCATTGTTTACAATTAGTTTTCATGCAAAGAAAAGTATATGATCCCAAACAAATTTTTTAAACTACACCTGAATTCAAGTTCAAGATGCCTTTTACAAATTTGTGAAATGAAAGATGATGATAATAATAATTCATGGTTGTTATTTTCATATATTGTTTTTTATTTTGGTCAAAAATATTTGAAATTTAATTGGGTGTGAAAATCTTAAGTAGATTCTATGAAGTTTGTTAAGGTTTTCAAAAAAATATATATATATTAAAGTGGATATTTCGAAAAAAAATAGAAATAAAATGTAAATTGCTTTTTTTTCCTTTTTTTTTTTGTCATTTTCTCATGACTATTTTAAGTTGGTTCAAAATTGAATTGTGTGATATAAAAATTGTATTATAAATTAAAACGTCTTAAAAATGATTCTATTCACTAAGAGCCATAATAATTTAGGCCTTGTTACAATATTATGGGCCAAGGCTATGGCTTATTCATGACACATACCCAAAAGCCATGCCTCATTTAAAACTCAAACTATATTATAAATATTTGAGAAGTGAGGCTTTTCTCATTTATCCTTATTAATCACAACATGGTTCTAGGGGGCCCAAAGTTTTGAACCCTCATGTGTGGTTCATCATCAAGACATTGAAGGAGGCATGACCTAACACTAAATAAATAATGTGGAGATGTTTCACAGAATATGGAAATAAATGTTAAAAATTCAACACTATTAAGTTAAAAGCAATAAAATAATATTTAATAAATTCTATATAATCAACTTCAATGAGTCAAAAAAAACATAAAAAACTAAAAAGAAAAAAAAAAAAAAAATTATATATATATATATATATATCTATATATATATATTATATTATATTTATATATATTAAAATTGAAAATTTTAATAGAAAATTTAAATTAGTAAAGAATAAAGAAATAATTATTAACTCGAAAAAATAAAATAAAAACAAAATAAATCATATTATAGGGAACGAAAATACTTAAAAAAAAAAAAATATAAATTATTAAATAATAATTAATCAAACATATAATAATTAAGTAATATAATAATCAAAGATATAATAGAGTCAAATAAATAATAACCAAACATTTAATAATTTAATTAAAATAATGAAAAGAGAAACTATACAAACTTAATTAATTAAATTTAAAGTAAGAATAGTATTAAAAATATACTGAAACAAATTAGGACGATAAAAGTGAAGAGAGCTAAAAATGAGTAACGTAACCTAAAAATAATAAGAAAACACAAAAGGCTAGGTTGATGTAAGATAAAAATGTTTATCTTGTTTTTTTGTCACATCGCAATTCTAGAGATTTAAAAAAAAAGCACATGTTCTCTTTCATTGAAGTGTTAGTTGTCTATATAGTTCATCATGAGATATTTATGACTTTATTATAATCATTGTAGTCATGTTTACTACTAATTGTTGATTGTTTCTTGGGTCAAAGTTCATATTGTATTAGCCATTGCTAAAGACATTCAAAGTTCTTGTATCATGAAATCTTGGAAATACAATATAGGTTGCCTTTGAACTATAGCGTGAGTAGCTCCTCCCTAAGTATTATGCTCCTTTCCTACCAGGAAACTAATGAGATAATTTCATATATTTACACCTCCTCAACACAAGTAATATCTTGCTAGCTCTTGGCACACGTCCCGTCTTTACCTCCCACTCGCATTTTCTAATTCTAATCGCCTTTATCTTCTATATTCAGCTTCCACTCATTCAAAAATGTAACTAGTACCAACCTTCATAATCACATTTATGTCATAATTTAATGTCGAGATGGGACACTATAAGAATCGATGTCCAAATAATTCTAAAAACAAGAAGAGAAAAAGGGATGAAGCTAATGTTGTTACTAATGATAATCCTCAAAAGAAGTATAAAAATAAGGAACGTGAAGTCAAAGAATTATTCTATTAATTCTCATATATCCTTTACTTATAGTATATGCTATTTTTTTATTATTGTATAATTTCTCTTATGTTTTTCTCTAAAATTAATATTTTTTATTTCTAGGGATCATAAATTTAATGTGTTTTTTATTAAGTAATTTTGATGAATTAAAGGAATCTACCAAAAGACTAGGTTGATGTAAGACCTAGAGGGAGCTTCCCCACTTTACACGAAAGTCATTTCTCTTGTGCTTTCCTTGGAAGGAAATTTTGAAAGTATACTCTAAAAGGTACTTATATGAAGGATTGTTGCTAGTTTCAGAGGGAGACTCCTATAAAAAGAAATAATATTTGTTGCATTGGGATCCCTTCGATAGGAAACCCTACAATATTTGTAAAAGGATCGACCAAAGGTATCTTTAAGATTACAAGATTTGTCGTAGATATTGTTCATATAAAAATGTACTACCAGTTTATTTTTTTTTTTATATATATTCTCTCATGTCTAGGGTTATGAATCATCAACGTTCTTATTTAGCGTGTGTAATATTTGAATTAGATAAACCCTTATTGCACTATCTATCTTTTGTTCACCCAGGTAAAACCCTAACCCTTAGGGTTAAGTACAAAACCCTAACTTTTAAGGCTTTGTTGATGATATTTATAACATATGATTAAACCCTAGCTCTTTAGCGTTTCTTGAAAATTTAGGGTTGATGATATAATATTTATAATAGTTAATTTAAAATTCTAGGAATGAAACCTTAGTTGTATGTGCTCTCATGTGATTGAAACGCTAACTTGGTTGTTATATTAAATTTTTTATAATTGTATCTAGAGTTTATAATGAAACCCTAGTAGAGATTCTAGAAACCTAGATGTAAAATGCTTTCCCTATGATTAAAATGCTAACTTAATTTAGTTTATTAATATTTAAGGTTTAGTTTTTGTACAAAATCTTATGGTAGGTTAACCCGATAATGCAATATAAATCAATGCAGAGTACTATAACATACTTCTACTATCAATTTGTGGAAGCTTAAAGATCAAGATGAACAATATAACCAGAAGAAGAAGAATCAATCGCACAATACACATGAAAATACTTTGGGTAAAGCCTCAAATAAAAACCCCACACTATTTTATTATCATACATGATGGAAATATATAGGAACTATACAAATCCTTAGCTCTCACAACTAGCCATCTCTTAGTACAATCCTCACAGATGCTCATATGCAATCTTGGCTTCTCTCTAGCCTTCCTCTCTACCATCCAAGGTCCTATTTCCTTGAACTCTTCCTTTGGGATGATTCTCTTGTTACCAAGTGGATGATCTACCTCAATTAAATGGAACACTTCCTCCAAACTTGTGCAATCCTCAAGGCTTAAATCCTTGACTGCATGCATGAGTTTTCTCTTTGAGAAAACACATGCAACTGATAGTACATTGTCCTTGACTTTAATCTGAATTGGTTCTTTCTCAGAATAGACATGCATGAGTTTCTGATTAGGGAATCTTCAGTTAACTAGAGTAGCACTATCTATTCTGGGTTATGATGTGCCATCAACTCTCATTTAATTCCTTCCACTATAGAGAAGTCCTTAAACTCTTGAGAGACATATTCTCCACCATTGTCGCTTCTCAAGGCCTTGATCTTCTTCCCTGACTCTTTTTTTACCAAATATTTGAACTCACAAAACTTTGTGAAAGTTTAGTCCTTCTGCTGCATGAAATAAATCCAGCATTTACGAGAATAGTCATCAATGAAAATTGCATAATACCTTTGCTTCGTTCTGGATGCCATCGCGAATGGTCGACACACATTAGTATGAAATCTCTCTAAGATATCCTCTGCCCAACTGTCTCAATCATGAAAGGAAGACTTCGTGTACTTTCCCAAGGTACAACCTTTTCATGTGGCAACTAGCTCAAGTTTACCTTTAGGAAGTGTTGTAGATATTTGTTGCATTATCTTCAAAGCCCCACGATGCAAATGGCCCAATCACCTAAGCCAAAACTTGCCAATGTCTTGGCTTCGCACCAATTCTGCTTTCAAACTCAATGATGCACAATCATCTACCTCTAGTTTATAGAGATTCTTCACCCGAATCCCTAACCTCTTGGTCTGACCTGTGGCTATGTGTCTTAGGAATGCCTTTCCTTTACTGAAGACAACATTGTAAACTTTGTCCTCCAACATCGCAACTGATACCAAGTTCTTCTTCAGTCCAAGCACATACATCACATCTGTCAAGGTGAGAGGAACTCCATGATCCCTCTAGAAAGAAACCATTCCCATTCCTGAAACACTATACCTTCCATCATCACCCATCTCTATGAGCATGTTGAGTTCTTTCTCCTTCAAGGCACTAAATAAATTTTTATCACCGTTCATGTGGAATGAGGCTCCACTATCAAGATACTAGACACAACCCATCATTGATGATACCATGCATGTGATGAGGGTAAAGTCCATTTCAAACTGAGAGGCTAATGCCTCAGCTTCCAATCCTTTCGAGGATCCCTTCTTGGACTTCCTCGATGGGAAATTAGTCGCATAATTTCCCATATTGTGACAATTAAAGAATCTCACTTTAGACATGTCACCCTTTCCCTCCATGAGAAGAATTTGATTCGAAATGGGAAGCCTTCCCCTTCCCTTTCCTTGCCTTACTTGCTAAGGCCATATTTTCTTCATCATCATCCTTGGATGAAGAACCATCTTGTGTACTCCTCCTAATCTTCTCTTGCATAAGATCCGACCACAGTCGTTCCCAATTTGATAGTTTCTCCCTTTCATTCACAGAGTCCTGGTAGCTATTCCAACTGTTTGGAAGGCCAAGGGGGGCGAGGCTCACCATATCATCATTAGAAGTATTTATTCCCACACTACCAAGCTCATCTATGTAGGTGGTGAGTTTGTTCAGATATCTGGAAATAGTATTTCCCTTCTCCATCTTGGTTCTTCAAAGCTTATTCTTGAGCACCATTTTCCTCTAGTCGCTACTATTCTAGTAGAGGTCCTTCAATATCTTCCACATTGAAAATGGAGTATCCTTCCCACGGAGACTCGAGACAATATGGTCTCAAACTCCCTTAAGGATGATCCATCTTGCCTTCACCACACACTTCTTCCACTCAACCAACTCTTGTGCATTAGTTGAAGTTGGATTTGGGATTTCTTGATCAATGAATTCCTTCAAGCTATTGTCTTCTAATACAACCTCCATCCTATCATTCCATGCTATGTAATTTGAGTTTCCTTTGAAGGCATACTCGAGTCTCAAGCCATAGAATGCCATTGGCCAACCTTGAAGTATGATATGAATTCGATTTGCACCTGCAACCATGAACTTCAAACTTCGAATTCTCTTCTCAGTATAATATTCATAGCTCCATTACCATGTAGAAAATTTCTACGAATTGAGCTCCAATACCATGTAGAAAATATGGTTGTAGGTTAACCCGATAATGAAATATAAATCAAAGCAGAATAATATAACCTACTTCTACTATCAATTTGTAGAAGCTTAAAGATTGAGCTGAAAATATAACTAGAAGAAGAATAATCAATCACACAGTAGACATGAAAATACTTTGGGGAAAGCCTCAACTAAAAATCCCACACTATTGTATTATCATACATGGTGGAAATACATAGGAATTATACAAAGCCTTAGCTCTCAATACAATCCTCACAGATGCTCACAGGAAATCTTGACTTTTCTCTAGCCCTCCTCTTTGCTCTCCAAGCTCTAGTTTCCTTCCGTTGTTCCTCTGGGATGATTCTCCTATTACTAAGTGGATGGTCTCCCTCAACCAAGTGGAACACTTCCCCCAAAACTGCGCAATTCTCAAGGCTTAAATCCTTGACTGCATGCATGAGTTTTCTCTTTGAAAAAACAAATGCAAATGATAGTCCACTATCCTTGACATTAATCTCAACTAGGTCTTTCTCATAATAGACATGCATGAGTTTCTGATGAGGGAATCTTCAATTAACTGGAGTAGCACTAGTTGAGTGCATGCATGCATCAACTGACTGCTAAGTCTCTATTAGTTCCTCAAACAGTTTGGAACTGTTTTAACTGGACTTAACTCAATAAACTAAGTTAACTAAGTAGAACTCAAATATAACTCGATCTTATGTCCTTAATTTAAGGGATAAATATTGCATGACTTGAGAAAAACTTCTAACTTGAATTTCTCCAACTAATTAACTTGAAATAAATAAATAAATTATTTCCAAATAGCTGTTAAGACTAAATTTGATTTTAATTCACAATTTAATTCAAGGAAAAATTAAATTGGAATATTCTTGTTTCCACATTTCAACACTCCCTCTCAAAAAGAAAGGGATTATCTGCCACCCTAATCCTGTCACTGTGGAACTTGAATTTACACCTTGAGAAAGCCTTTGTCAAAATATCATCATCTTGCTCCTCTATCAAAATATACTACAGCAACATGATCATCCCATCATCAACATCTTTCTTTACCTTGTAAAGCCAATGGGACCTCACAACTGACTTGCTCTATGGTCTCGAAACCATATCCCAAACATTGTTACCAACTATGGAGTCATACTCATCCACCATTGCATCAACCCAAATCAACTGTTGCACTCCTTCCTCAAAGGAGGATGGCTCGGTATCAACACATTCCCCAGCAAGGGCCATGTAACCAGTGTACCTCTAAGGTGACCTCCTCTGTTTACGCTCAGAAGATGGTGCTCCCACATTCTCTCTCACATCCTCCAATAATCTGTCAGCTTCTCTTGTGCACTTATGTCCATCTCTGGAATACTCTTCTTCAGTGGATGTCTCCACTCTTGGATTCTCTCCATGTGACTGCTCTGCATCAATCTATGGCTCCTCCTACTTAGTAACCAACAATTCCTCCATAGCTTGTAGTTGGAGCTACCTCTCAAGGGAAACTTGCATCGCCTTCTACTCATCAAACTTGAGATCTTTGCTAACCACTATGCTCTAACTGGTAGGCAAGTACACTTGATAGTTGTAACGTGTATCAGTGTACCCCGCAAGTATTCCCAACTCTGTTTTCGGCTCAAGCTTCTTCTGTGCATCCTTTGTCACATGGTAATATACCGATTAGCCAAAGATCCCGAAGTGACCCACATCTGGTCTCTTACAGGAGAATGCTTCCTCTGGTGTCTTCATCCCAAGTATGCGATGCAGGCCTCTATTCTGCAAATAGACCATTGTGTTGCATACGTCAGCCCACGAGTGAAGTGGTATCCCTTGGTCATGCAGGATTACCCATGCTACCCCCACAATAGTTCTGTTCTTCCTCTTGGCCGCCCCATTCTACTGTTGGATATGAGGTGTTGTCAACTCTCATTTAATTCCTTCCATTGCACAGAAGTCCTTAAAATCTTGAGAGACATATTCTCCACCGTTGTTGCTTCTTAAGGCCTCAATCTTTTTCCCTGACTCTTTCTTGACCAAAGCTTTGAACTCATAAAAATTTGTGAAAGTTTGGTCCTTCTTTTACACGAAATAAATCCAACATTTACAAGAATAGTCATCAAGGGAAATCACATAATACCTTTTCTTTATTGTGGATGTCATCGAGAATGGTCCACACACATTAGTATGAAGTCACTCTAAGATTTCCTCTACTCGACTGTCTCGATTATGAAAGGAAGGCTTGGTGTACTTTCCCAACGTATAACCTTTTCATGTGTCAACTTGCTCAAGTTTAACTTTGGGAAGTGTTGGTACCATTTCATTGCCATCCTTTTCTTCTAGAAATCCTTCATTTGTCTATCTTTTTCTCCCATAAACCCCTCATATCCATCGAAATTGATTAATCAAAAGAATTATAGTTGTTAATTTAAATTAAATTAGATTTGTGAATTTTTATGTTAAAAATTAGGAATTTTCAACAAAAATTATAGGATGTCATGACTTCCTGTAAAAGGTTTATGATGTGACACATGGCATGGCAGGCAAATCAAAACAAACGATAGGAATGTGATCTAGAATGTGCATGCATGGTGAAAGATCGATTCAACATCAAATCTAACGCTCCTGGATACATGGTCAATGCTGGTCAAACCCAGCCTTTTTGGTCACAAAGGTAGCAAAAAGCCATAGTTTCCCAAACTGATTTCATTTTGGTTTTGGAAATCGGTTTAGATTAGAAAGTTCAAAAATCACTCTTTTGTAAAAGCAGAAACATCTGCATAATGTATGTACATTCTATTTAGAGGGACAGTTAGTGAATATAGGATAGGAGACAAGCAAATAAAGATTGTGTATTGTATTGTCCAGAATGATTATTATCTGTGTGTACTATTTCCAGAACGTTGCTCTTGCATGTGATTTCGATCTTCAGAACTTAATTACAGTCACCATTTTACTCCAACAATGATTATGTGCTAACATTCTCATCGCTTGAAGTTTCTTAAGTGTGCCATTGAAGCATGGACGGGCCCTACATGGAGATTGGTATACTGTTAATTTCATTTCCATAGCGTTTTCGAATTTGAATAGTGTGCATAGTGTTTAATGTTATTTCCTTGTCTATGAGTTTATCGATTTGATTAGAAATTCTTGCAAATAATATTCATGGTGATAGCTTGAGAATTTTATTGCTAGATCATTGAACAATATCTTGTAAAATATTTGATCGATCATTAGATTTCAAAGAATCTCTGTGAACTCTGTTTTCATGCATTTAAAATTTCAGTGTGCTTTTGATTTTGATAAATGCTTAGTGTGTTAGCTGGAAAGAGATTTTGTGGATAGTATCATTGTAAGAGGGTTGAAAACTCAATCTAGAAACACGTTGTTTCTTTAGAACAGTTAGATAAATTAGATGGTCTGAGTGTTAAGGTGTGAGAGGAAACATATTTCAATCTCCTGTAAAGGAGTGTTGTAGCCTGTCACAGCAGACAGTTAGTTAGGTAGATGAGATCCTTTTATGTCTATAGACTTTAGACATGTGCCTCTAAGTTTACCTACCTTGGTTGATATTAAATCTAGTCTTATCTAGCACCATAGATTGGCCACTACATTTTGGCGCCGTTGCGGGGAGGCGTAGTTAGAGAGTTTCGAAAAAAAAACTATAAAAAAAATTAAATAAAAAAAAAACAAACAAAAACACAACATAGATTTGATTTTAATTGTCATTTT
>APFE031622595.1:0-24761 GCA_000404065.3 Pinus taeda
TTTTTTATTAGGAATGAAATAGCACATTTATTTGATGAGCCCCCTCATTTTTATAAATATACAGAGGCTGATGAGACCATGGGGTCAATTTTGAAACATCAGTTGCCTCCATCAGAGACATGGGAAGAGTTGATACGATTACTGTTAAACCAAAGTCAGTAATTGTGATTTTGCCTTTGAAAATATTTTGAATCTCATACACAGCAGGACAAAGACACATCAGCAGGCATGCAGACAGAGGCTGAGCCAACTCAGCACAGGTACTCGGCCACAACAGCAGCATCAGCAGTCACAGGTGACAGGTTTTCCGAGAAGACACAGGCAAGTTTATAGTTGCACAGACCACGTCATTCAACAGTGTATGTCAAGCGCTCAACGCGACCGGTGAGCCCCCAAAGGTCAAAAAGTTGCTCCTGAACAGGAGTTAAGAGCCGCTTTATAATTCAATAAAATATTGTAGATAACTTTCATCTACAAGCCCTGTACGAGTAAAAGAAGATATTTCCCCTCTCGAGATGACTTCAATGGCTGAGATCATTTATGTAATAGAACTTCTATATATGTCCCCCTCGCATTTGTTAGCAGGGGTTGGACTCTGGATGTAAGAAATCTCTTGATATCTATTCTGTAGCTCTTCTATTGTAAATCTTCAGACAACTAATACAAAGGATGATGGGATTTCTAAAGCGTTGTGTCTCTTGATGTCTTGCTGGTGTATGGCTCAATATTGCAGGATTCCTGCATGTTTCATGGCTCAATAAGTTTTCTTGTTTCTCTCTGTTATATGTTTGCTATATTTCATATATCATTCATGTTTTCCATATATTACATATCTAAATAGCAAGGAAAAAGAATAGTCTCAGGATTTAATCACAGATTACCCTGAACTCAATCCAAGCTATTATAAATGTTTTCTTCAGTTATGGAAATGAAAGTGTAATTCTTAAATGCTACCTTTCACACTATATCATCACAGTGATCTATTGTTTCAGGAATTCAGATAATGCTCCTAAGCAATAGGTTCTTTTCTCACATCCCAACTCAGTGAAGAATTCTTAAATGCTCTTTATTGGTTGATTATCACTTCACCCTCAAAATTTACATTTTGTTCTATGACATATAAAAAGGCCCTGTAATTCCAGCTACACTTAAGCCAGGATCTCAAGGAAACAACTGCTACAGACCCCATTGCCCAATGGATTAATTTCATCTGCAGAGAACACTTCAAAACTATCAGAAAACATCCCCCAACCAAACAGAAAAACAAAACAAACCTTTACTTCATAGCTAGCCTAAAACTCCATTAAAACAGTGACAAACCTTACAGAGAGAGCCCTCTCTGATTACAGCTAGGCTAGAAGCTGTAGTCCAAAGATTGGTTAGTGGTTACCCCGGCCGTATTCCCTTGGGAGTCATAGGGAACAACCTGGGTGTTAACAGAGTGAAGGATACAAGATGAGAGGTGTATTGATGACTTCCTTTTTTAGAGCATGATATGCATGGTTGACCTAGTAGTGACTAACTTGATTCCGGAGGGGATGGTCAGTTACTCAGACAGAGGCTTTTCAAAGATGAAGAAGTATAACTAGAGGCCAAATATGAGCAAAATGGGATGAATGTGACACAAACTCCATGGATGCAAGGGTGACTCATCTTTGATGCTCTGAAAAATGTTGAAATATGGAAACAAGAATATTCCAATTTAATTTGTCCTTCAATTAAATTATGAATTAAAATCGAATTTAGTCTTAACACCTACTTGAAAATAATTAATAAATTAATTTTAAATTAATTAGTTGGAGAAATTCAATTTAGAAGTCTTTCTAAAGTCATGCAAGAGTTTTCCCTTAAATTAAGGAGATAAGATTGAGTTATATTTGAGTTGTAATTAGTTAACTCAGTTTACTGAGTTAAGTCCAGTTAAATTAGTTCCAAACTGTTTGAGGAACTAATAGTGAGTTAACAGTCAGTTGATGCATTAATGCACTCAACTAGTGCTACTCCAGTTAACTGAAGATCCCCTCATCAGAAACTCATGCATGTCTATTCTGAGAAAGACCCAGTTGAGATTAATGTTCAAGGACAGTGTACTATCAGTTGCATTTGTTTTCTCATGGAGAAAACTCATGCATGCAGTCAAGGATTCATCCTTGAGGATTGCGTAGTTTTGAAGGTTTTGTTTTCCACTTGGTAATAGGCTAATCATCCACAAGGAACAACGCAAGGAAATAGGAGCTTGGAGGGCAGAGAGGAAGGCTGGAGAGAAGCCAAGATTGCCTGTGAGCATATGTAAGGATTGTACTAAGAGCTGGCTAGCTGTGAGAGCTAAGGCTTTGTATAATTCCTATGTATTCCCACCATGTATGATAATATAATAGTGTGGGGTTTTTATCTAAGGATTTCCCCAAATTATTTTCATGTGTATTATGCCATTGATTCTTCTTCTTCTCGTTATATTGTTCAGCTCGATCTTTAAGCTTCTGCAAATTGATAGCAGAACTAGGTTATAGTATTTGATTTGATTTATATTTCATTATCGGGTTTACCTATCACAATTTTACACATGATATCAGAGCTGTGAATAGTGTATTGAGAAGAGAATTCGAAGTTTGAAGTTCGAGATTGCACGTGCAAATCAAATTCATATCATACTTCAAGGTTGGCCAATGGTGTTCTATGGCTTGAGACTCGAGTATGCTTTGGAAGGTAGCTTGAATTACATAACATGGAAAGATAGAATGGAGGTCGTATTAGAAGACAATGGCTTGAAGGAATTCATTGATCAAGAAATCCCAAAGCCAGCTTCAACTACTACACAAGAGTTGTCTTAGTGGAAGAAGTGTGTGGCAAAGGTGAGATAGATCATCCTTGAGGGAGTTAGAGGCCATATTGTCTCAAGTCTCCATGGGAAGGATACTCCATTTTCAATGTGGAAGACATTGAAGCACCTCTACCAGAATAGTAGCGACTAGAGGAAATTGGCGCTCAAGGACAAGCTTCGAAGAATCAAGATGGAGAAGGGTGATACTATTTCCACATATGTGAACATGCTCACCACCTGTAGAGATGAGCTTGCAAGTGTGGGAATAACTACTACCGATGATGATATGGTGAGCTTCGCGCTCCTTAGCCTTCTAAAGAGTTGGAATAGCTACCAGGACTCTGTGAATGGAAGGGATAAACTGCCAGATTAGGAATGACTATGGTTGGATCTTATGCAGGAGGAGATTAGGAGGAGCACACGAGATGGTTATTCATCCAAGAATGATGATGAAGAAAATATTTCCTTAGAAGGTAAGTCAAGGAAAGGGAAGGGGAAGCTTCCCATTTCAAATCGAATTCTTCTCATGAATGGAAGAAGGGTAACATGTCTAAAGTAAGATGCTTTAATTATCACAAGATGTGACATTATGCGACTAATTTCCCATCGAAGAAGAACTTGGTATTGATCGCGATGTTGGAGGAAAAAGGATACGGTGTTGTCTTCAGTAAAGGAAAGGTGTTCCTAAGACACATAGCCATGGGTCAGACCAAGAGGATATGGATTTGGGTGAAGAATCTCTATAAACTGAAGGTAGATGATTTTCCAGCATTGAGTACAAAAGCAGAATTGGTGCAAAGCCAAGACATTGGCGAGTTGTGGCACAGGAAGTTGGGCCATTTGCATCATGGGGCTTTGAAGATAATGCAACATATATCTACAAGACTTCCCAAAGATAAAATTGAGCAAGTTGACACATGCAAAGGTTGTACCTTGGTAAAGTACACCAAGTCTTCCTTTCATGATCGAGACAGACAAGCAGAGGCTATCTTAGAGTGAGTTCATACTGATTTGTGTGGACCATTCTCGATGGCATCCACAACGAAGCAAAGGTATTATGTGATTTTCATTGATGACTATTCTCGTAAATGCTGGATTTATTTCATGCAGAAGAAGGACAAAATTTTCACAAAGTTTTGTCAGTTCAAAGCTTTTGTTGAGAAAGAGTCAGGGAAGAAGATCAAGGCCTTGAGAAGTGACAATGGTGGAGAATATGTCTCTCAAGAGTTTAAGGGCTTCTATGCAGCAAAGGGAATTAAACAAAAGTTGATGATAGCTCATAACCTACAACAGAATGGGGTGGTTGACAGGAAGAACAAAACTATTGTAGGGGAAGCACGAGCAATGTTGCATGACCAAGGCCTACCACTTCACTTGTGGGCTGAGGCATGCAATACATCAGTCTATTTGCAGAATAGAAGTCTGCGTTGCATACTTGGAATGAAGACACCAGAGGAAGCTTTCTCCAGTAAGAGACCAGATGTGGGTCACTTCAGGATCTTTGGCTCATTGGTATATTGTCATGTGACAAAATATGCACGGAAGAAGCTTGAGTTGATAGTAGAGTTGGGGATATTTTTGGGGTACATTGATACACCTCACAACTATCGGGTGTACTTTCCCACCAGTCGGAAGATAGTGGTTTGCAGAGATCTCAATTTTGATGAGCAGAAGGCCATGCAAGTTTCCCTTAAGAGGGAGCTCCAACTACAGACTATGGAGGAACTATTGGTTCCTAAGGAGGAGGAGCCTCAAACTGATGCGGACCAGCCGCATGCAGAGGTTCTAGGAGTGGAGACATCCACTCAAGCAGAGTATTCCAGATATGGGTAGAAGCGCACAAGAGAAGCTGACAGATTGTTGGAGCATGCGAGAGAGAATGTGGGAGCACCATCTTCTCAACGTAGACAGAAGAGGTCACCTAAGAGGTACACTGGATACATGGCCCTTACTGGGGAATGTGTTGAGACTGAGCCATCTTCCTTTGAGGAAGTAGTATAGCAACCGATTTGGGTTGATGTTAAGGTGGAGGAGTATGACTCCATAGTTTGTAACAATGTTTGGGACGTGGTTTCGAGACCGAAGAACAAGTCAGTTGTGAGTTCCCATTGGCTTTACAAGGTAAAGCAAGCTGTTGATGGTAGTGTAGAGAAGCATAAGGCAAGATTTGTTGCTCGTGGCTTTTCACAGGTTGAGAGGATCATGTTGTTGCAGTATATTTCGACAAAGGATCTAGATACTGACATTTTGACAAAGGCATTGTCAAAGTGTAAATTCGAGTTCCATAGAGACAAGATCGGGGTGGTAGATAATCCCTTTATTGTTGAGAGGGAGTGTTGAAATATGGCAACAAGAATATTCCAATTTAATTTGTCCTTGAATTAAATTGTGAATTAAAATCGAATTTAGTCTTAACAACTACTTGGAAATAATTAAATTTTTTATTTTAAATTAATTAGTTGGAGAAATTCAGGTTAGAAGTCTTTCTGAAGGCATGCAAGAGTTATCCCTTAAATTAAGGAGATAATAGGCTGAGGTAAAGGCTTCTCAGTCTGGCACCTGTTCCAACTCTAAGTCAGAACCCGACAAGGTGAATGACAAAAGGAAGAAGATCATTGATGTGGAGCCCAATACCATTGTGGCCACCACCAAGATCCAGAAGATTGAGCTTGAAGATCCAGAAGAGGGGGAGTGTCTATTCCACTCACAGATGTGGGTGAAGGGTTCTCTGTTGCAGTTCATTATCGACAACGGGAGCCAAAAGAACCTCATTTTAGTAGAGGTCATTAAGTGGGTGGGCTTACCCACTACATCACATTTGCAACCATATACCATCGGGTGGCTTCACCAAGGATGAGATCTCTGCGTGAGCCAACAGTGTCACCTTCCTTACAACATCAAGCCCTTCACAGATGAGGTAATGTGTGATGTTTCTCCTCTTGAAGTTTGTGATGTATTATTACGACAACCATATTTATGGAAGTGACATGTTGTGTATAATTCTAGACCTCTCTCTGTTATTATTTCTTTGGGTACTATGTTATACAAGATACTGGAGGTAGCCCCACCTACCACCATCTCTTTGATCTTTGCTAAGAAATGCAGTAAGGTCATCTCCCAAACTGGGAATTTTTTTTTTTCTTTCTGATTCACTCTCAAAGTAAGGGGAAGGTTGTAGCCACATCCATGACCCTCGGGAAGGGATCCTCCAAGCAGCAGAAGTAGGTGTATACAGTCATGGAAGAATATAGGGACATCTTCTCCTCACCCATAAGGGTACCCCTACATTGTCAAGTCAAGCATTCAATTGATATGACTCCCAGGCTTCTCTACCTAATGCACCGATATATCACCACTCCATTATAGAAAATGAAGAGATCAAGCGGAAAATACAGGAGTTGCTACAAAAAGGGCACATCCGACCAAGTCCCTTGCCTTGTGGGAGCCCGATTGTACTTGTACAGAAGAAGGATGGGACTTGGAGGCTCTGCATTGATTATCAAGCACTAAACAAAATCACTGTTAGGAATAGGTATCCAATCCCATGAATTGATGACCTACTGGACCAACTCAAGGGGGCCAAGTATTTCAGCAAGATCAATATGAAGTCTGGTTATCAACAGGTTCTAATAGAACCCACATATGTATGGAAGATTGCCTTTAAATCCAAGGAAGGCATTTTTGAATGGTTGGTCATGCCCTTCGCGTTGAAAAATGCCCTTGCTACTTTTATGAGGCTAATGGATGACATCTTGCTGACCTTCACCAACTCGTTTTTGGTGGTTTATCTAAACAACATCTTCATCTTAAGCAAGAGTTGGGAAGAACACTTGAAACACATTCAGCAGGTCCTTCAAACACTTCGGAAGCACAAACTGTGTGCCAACTTGGAGAAATACACCTTTGCCATGAGCCAGGTCCAATACTTGGGTTACATCATAAATGAGCATGGTGTACATGTCGAACCGACCAAGAATCAAGTCATTCGAGATTGGCCAGCCCCAACCACTTTAACAGAGCTTCACAACATTTTGGGCCTTGCAAATGTCTATCAACGTTTGTGTTGGCATTCCCCCATATCACTTGGCCTTTGAGTCAGATTACTAAGGGTAGGGTGAAAGAAAATTTTTCCTAGTCTAAGTCCCAACAGTAGGCGTTCATTGAGTTGAAGCACGACCTCTTCTCTGCACCAGTACTCACACTACCATACCTACAATAGCCATTTGAAATCGAGACAGATGCCTCATACTATGCTATTGGTGCAATCCTCACCCAACACCGGAATCTAGTGGCCTATCATAGTGAGAATCTGTCTGATACAATTCAAAAGTACCCCAACTATGATAAATAGATGTATGCCATCATGTAGGCTTGTTGACAATGGAAGCACTACATTCTCGGGAAGGAGACGGTCATCCACACTCATCACTAGCCTCTTCAGTTTATACAGACACAAGGGACGTTGCAGAACGATTGCCATCAGAAGTGGTCTACATATGTGCAACAATTCCACTTGAACATTAAGTACAAAAAGGGTAGCACTAATCATGTTGTACTTTGCCTCAATCAACCCCCAGTTGCAAAACTGACTACTGTTCTCAACTCTTGTGGTCATGAGACCTCTGGGTGGCCGCAACTATACAAAAATGATCCATAGTTCACCTCAACATACCAGATGCTAGTAGCTAGCAAGCAAGTTCCTGATTTCCACCTCTAGGACGCATTATTATGCTACTTGGGCCACCTTTCTGTTCCTTCAAGTGAGCGTGCCAAGATGATTTGGGAGGTGCACTATAGTCAAGTCGCAGGACACTTTGTTGTGGAGAAAACTGTGGTTGTACTACAAATTTACTTTTATTGGCCCAAACTTCGACTGGATGTTGGGAAATATATCAAATCCTACATTGCTTGTGCCATCACCAAGGCAACCATCAAGAAGCAAGGCCTATACACTCCTTTGCCTACTCCCAGCAAGCTATGGAAATCCATATCCATGGACTATATGTCTATCCTCCCTTCTACCAAGCATGGTAATGACTGTGTATTTGTGGTCATGGACAAATTTTCTAATATGGTTATATTGGCGGCCTGCAAGAAGAGTATCACAACAAAGGACACTACCAAACTCTTCTTTGAACGTGTATGGGTACATTTTGGGATCCCATAGACCATTATATCAAATCGGAATAGTAGGTTCCTAAGCACCTTCTAGTCAAGCCTCTAGACACTATTGGACACCAAGCTCACCAAATCGACTGCCTTCCATCCCCAGATTGATGGCTAGATGGAGGTCGTCATAGTGCACATACTCCACATGTATAACTCCAAGCAACCTCAAACCTAGGATGAGAGTCTTCGATATGTGAAACACGACTATAATAGAGCTCTCCACAGCTCGATTGGTTGCAGTCCCTTTCAAGTGTTTCTAGGATTTCAACCTTTGTGTCTGATTGATGTTGCCCTGCCTCATGCGACTACGCAGACAGAATCCACACATGTACTGTCTGAGGTTGATAAAGTGAACAAATTTATTGAACGCATCCAAAACATCCACAAGAAGGTTCACAACAACTTGGATAATTCAAATGGCAAATACAAGAAGCGACATGATCAACATCGAATGTCACACAAGTTTCAGGAGGGTGACAAAGTCTGGTTGCATTTGCAGAAATAACGCCTTACCAGAGCCCATCAGAAGCTCAAACCACTTTGATATGGTCCTTACACCATTACCAAGGTTGTGGGAGACAATGCTTTCGAGCTCAGCATTTCCCATTCCTTGGCCTGCACCCAGTGTAAAATGTGGACTGCCTTCGACCATACTTCCCACCATTGTGGGACACATCAGCCATTGGAGAATAACTCACACCAACAGAGTTAAACTAAGACTGCATGGAACAGGCCACAACTGATCGGATTATGGACACATAGGTCAAGAACACTTGCCAACAAAAGATCCAAATGTATTGGGTTGTCAAAGCTGGCCAACTCCTGCATGAAGGCAAATGGCTCACCAGGGACCAAGTTCAGCAGAAGTTTGCCCATCTCATGGAGGCACTCAATGCAATGGGGACCATTGCTTCCTAAGAGGTGGATTGATCTAGGTGGATATTGGTGGCCACCCTCCTATTCCACTTGGACCCCTAACATTATTTCTTTCGAATTTTTATCTTCCTTAATTGTATCACAATTTACTATTTTTGGCAATTTTTTGGGTTGTGAACTTCCGGAGGCATTTTGAAGCCCTAAACGATATTTTTAGGGAAATAAAGAGACCAAAAAAGTCCCACATGGTGTGATTGGTTTATTTTTGACCTATTCTTCGAGATCTTTGAAACGAGGTATTATGATAGCCAAACAAAGATCGTATGTCAAAGTTACAGCCCTAGGAAATTGATGTACCAATTTACCCAAATGGGGCCCACAGTTTTGGCGCTTCATCTCCTAGGGTTAAGTATCTAGATGTTTAGGGTTTTCCATTGTTTCTCAATAATAAATAGGCCTTGAAGCCTCATTTTAACATAGTTTAGAGGCATGTAGCCATAACATCTCTTCTCATAGATATGCTACCATCGCCCGAGCTAGTCTTATTTCCATTTTGTTTGTAAGCATATTTTAGTATTTGATATTAATAAAATGAAATGTTATTTCTGTTATATCTTTTACAACTGTAATTTGTTGCTTTCCTATTTAAATTTAGATCAATGAGAATCTAATTTCTTCAGAATAATTATTTATAAAATCCCACAAAATTTTTGAGAAACAAATATTATATGTAATCTCAATTATTTCATAATATAAATATATTCCTAAAAGCTAAAAAAATTAGGTTCGTCATATAAATATATTCCTAAAACTAAAAAGAATATACTTTTCATAACAATATATAATACAAAATTCAAATCTACACATGAAGAACTTCTTCATTGTGTTATATATAATACAAAATTCAAATATGCAAAAGAAGAAGTTCTTCATTGGATAATTACACGAGATATATATAAAAATATTGATTTCTTTATTCTATATATTGTTATTTATTTGCATGTTTTATTTGGGTTATCTTCTCATTTTATAATTCTTAAGAGATTTGTACTCATTTATGCTGAGCCCACCCTATGATACAAAATTCAAATCTACGAATGAGGCATTTGTTCGTTGGATAATTACAAAAGAGCTATTAAAGTTGGTTTTTCTGGTCAAACAAAGAAATTTTTCAATGTTGAAAAAGATTTCCTCACCTCGTCTATAAACTCGGAAAAGATAAGCTACCATATTTTTTTCAAGTGCATTAGAGAACCTTATGTTTGACCTACTTGAAATAAAAAAACTATACAAAAGAAATCCCTAGATGCATTATAAATTATGATATACCAATGTTTATAATCCACCGGTTAAGTTGTTGGTTAAGTTGTTTGTAATGCACGAGATGAAATCACAATCCTCTAATATTTATTTATTTAAAATTTTGTAAAGTCGTATCTAGAGGTTGAAATAGTACGCTTATAGATATAATAAGGTTTTTAGAATTTTAATTTAATTATCAATAATTATTAATTATTAAATGGATGGTAGGGTTTTATTATTAATAAAATAATCTAAAATATTCATAATAATATACACAAATTAAAAGTTGAAATCTATTTATAAAGTAATTATGTTTTTCTTATCTTTTTAATTAGGATTAATTAAAGAAAGGTCATATAAAGAAGTGTCATATGATGTGAGTTATGGTTTTTTGGCATGTGGTATTGATAAGTCATGGTATTGGCCCATGGAATTGTAATAACCTATTTACATATCAAGAATCTCCATGGTATTTTGGTGGTAAATCTCTGTGGCTAAGAATCTTCTTCCATGTTTTTTTAAGTATATATGATTAACTTATATATATTTTATTTTATTTTTTATTTTCCATATAAAAAATTGTAATTTCTATTAATGAAAATAAAAATTATGTTCTATAGACACAGTGTATGCATATGCAATACTCTGCCAAAAAATGTCTGAAACAACTATCAGTATATAGGGCACACAAAACCACTAAAAAACCCCATGTAAATGCACCACAAGAAGCCTTGCAATAGACATCCATTATATTCAAAAAATATGTCTACAACACCCAGAGAATAGTGGGCTGAAAAGAAAACTAGTTTAAAACCCTAAAGGTAGAAAGGCATCAAGGAAAATGCAACAACATTCAAGGAAAATCGGTGAACCCCATCGCAAATTCATAAGGGAGACACTAGAAGAAAACAAAAAATAAAAAAACCAAAATTCCCAAAAGAAGGTTGTGATGGCCGAATGAAACCTGTCATGATCGAAAAATAGGGCGTTGGCCGCTCATAAAGCCCTGAAAACCCCACAGGAGTGGTAGTAAACCCCATGCTTATGGTATCATCCATGATAGAAATGACATCATCTGCAAATGAAGAAAAAAGAGGCACGAACAAGGGCCGAAATGAAAAGAGAGTTGCCTCGACACCAGTCGCTCAACTTGCTTCTCCTTGACAACATCTACAATTCAAAAATGGAGGCCCAAATTGGGAGCCGCCACAAC
This sequence comes from Pinus taeda, assembly GCA_000404065.3. Taxonomy (NCBI): domain Eukaryota; kingdom Viridiplantae; phylum Streptophyta; class Pinopsida; order Pinales; family Pinaceae; genus Pinus; species Pinus taeda. Next base: position 11,382 of record APFE031622595.1, read on the forward strand.
CCCACTCCATCAAATCCCTTCTCAAAGACAAATGAAGTAGCAAGATGAATGCCACAAAGGAGTAGACGGCGAAAAATGGGAAATAAACGAAATCTGCATGCCAATCCGTAGAAGTGTAGGAGAGCGCAAAATACCTCTAAAAACCACACCACTTGATACACCAAGGGGAAACAACACATATTCCCCACCGAGGTGATGACATACTGTGTAGTAGAATAAATGAGAAAAAAGGAGGGATGTGGTGGCAAGGGAACCTGCCACCATTTATGCTGAGCCCACCCTATGATACAAAATTCAAATCTACGAATGAGGCATTTGAGCCCTCTCCAGACCAGTTTTTTTAATAATTAATAATAATTTAGTTGGTTTTTATCTTTCTTTCTTTCCTTCTTTCTTACTTATAAATTTTAGCAATATATAATGAAGTGTTTTGATTCATATTATGGATTTATGCATCTAGTTTACCAACCATTTAATTTATATGGTTGCACTAGTTCTATCTTTATTTATACTTAGAATTATATTATGATGTGATTTAAATATGTTGATGTGTCATTGCTTTTTATCCATTGCCAAAGTTAATAAATGAATTTAAATTTTGATAATTTTTACTTTTACAAGATACTATATTTTAATTTTAAGGCACATGGTTAAATTACTTTAATTAAATAATTCATTCGTATGTTATGCCTATGTCTACACTTTTTTTAAGTGAAATTTGATATTACTATTTAAAAAATAAAATCATTTTATTTATTTATTTAAAAATCAGGTAAATTCAATTTTTGATTGGTTTAAAGGTATGTGATGTGACTTTGTGACGCTACACTCACTTAGATTGCTACTTAGAGTGATAATGTTCTGTAGTGTTTGGGAAGGGAAGTCTAGATAGTTCACTTGGTAGGTTGCATGGAGCCATTACTTGATCCTCATAATGCCTACACAACTTGAATTGTTTCATAATGCAAATACGTAATCCACCGCATAATAAAATAACAAAGAAGAGATACTTGAATGGAAAATGAGGTTGCTTTTCCAAGGCGATTTAATGAATGAGTTACTTATGGAGAAGTTAATCCATCATATTTGCATTGTTGCACATAATCTAGTTCCCTCCATTATTATATACTAGACAAAAACTAACAAAAAAATATTGTATTTGAAAGAATAGATTAAATGGGAGCTATAATTCAATTTTGACAAAATACTATATAGGGATGCCTTAAAGGCCCTTGCACCGCCCATCACATGAAATCTACCTTGTACTTCTATCTATGAATATGCAATTGTTGACGGTGTTGGACTCACCAACATGTCAAGGGGATCTCCTCGGTAAGAAGTCCCAATTAGACCTTAAACTATTTGGTTTGGGAGTCCCAACAGTGGGTCGTAAGGTAATGCCTTGACCGTGATGTCGCACATAGGCAAGTAAGATAACTCTGTCAGTAGCAAGGGTGTGACTGATGCAGTGAGTCAAGGAAAGAGTATGAGAGGTTCCAACACTTCAAAGGGAGAGGAAGGTGAAGGTGAGTTCCAAGTTGAAAGGGATTAGTCCCAACTCGGCTAGGAACACACAACAAAAAGGACATGCATAGCTTCCGGTAGAGTGGTCGACACAAATGCAGCAGTCACAACATACAAGGTAAGATAACACGAGAAACACTCATGGATTAGTCTGAGATGAGTGTGATGGTTGATATAACCAAGTTCATGAGAAAGGTTTGTCTGATGTTCGGCAGAGCAGTCGACACGGAAAGTGACAACATTAATAACATATGCAACACATCAACAACAAGATTCATATAATTTCATACAAATCAGTTCATACACAAGTACATAAGTTAAACAACATATATTATTAAGGAAATCGAAACAATCCAACTACAATAACAACATATGCACGAAAATGTGATGGCTCTTATTATAAAAGAAGTGTAAGTCACAATCATACAATACACCATGTAAACCTGCTAGCCCCGTCAGTGGAACGTTACAACCACATCCACCTACTCCTCCAAAGAGATGTATTAGCTCTATGTAGTGGAGAAGCCAAGGCGCATTACAATACTGTCCAAGCCTTCTTAAAGATAGTCTTAGCAGAATCTTGGCTGAACAAAAGCCCTTACAATGAGTTATGAGGGACTATTTATAGCAAAGGGTGGGGTGACCCTTGACATTCCCCTTTGTGACAGTTCAACTACCCTCATGACTTTTCACCTACTCTATGATTGTTACATCCAATTGTTGACACTTGACTTACACTTGACATGACTCAACATTACAATGCACATGTACTCATGTGAGACAACATGGCTTGAGCAAGCCTTGCAAGACATCACTGACACTCAGTCTAATGTGGTGAGACCAACTCTTTGACATGCATGTGATGGTGAAGCTAGTGAGCTAATGCCAAGCTTGGTTGTCCATGATGGTGTTCATGCACCTCATGGTGACATCTTGCTGAAGAAAACTCTTGCCACTGTTGCAACTGGTGCATTGGTTTGGACCCTTCATCCAACTCGTCTGCTAACATGCGCATGGTCTTCTTGGGTACGGTTGAACCGGCAACACACTGATGCATAATGCCCGTGCTGATCTTCAAGTGTGTGTTGGTGGTCATGCGCATCAACTTACCGAAGTGCATGTTCGGCCCCAGTTGGACTTGCTTCTTGTCTTCGCCTTGGTGAGTGTGTTGAATGGGTTGGATTGCATGCATGCGCTCAATGACATGCATGCTGTTGGATACTTTTCATGCGATCAACAACACTACTCACCATGTTTTCTCTGTGTCAGCTGCTGGGATGGATCCTTAACTTGTATTGGCGCAGTTTCATCCGTGAGTGCATGTTGTTCCCACTGATGTTCCTATTCTTGCTGCAACTCATTGGACTGTCTATGCAGCTTCATGTTCTTCCTAAGTTGCTGCTTCAGCACATGCAACTCCTTCTTTGTTCCATCTTCTGCCTTCGCATGATCTTCATGTCATGTCATTACTTCATATCCCGAGTCTCCAAAGTTTCTTTCATTATCAGTGGATCTGCTTGATCTCACTACTTTGCTTCGCCTCTATGTTCTCAACAACCTTCCTCTTGCATTCGCTACGTTCGCTTCATTTTCTGCATTTGTAGCATTCGGTATGTTGCCTTCAGTTATTGTTCATGATGATGCTCATTGTGATGTTGCTGCTTGATGTCCTTGTCCATGAACAACTTGATGTCTTCATGAGTAGGTAACCCCATGGACACTTGATCGACTGCATCCCCACACGTGCTCTAAATGGTGTCTTCCTCTCTTCTCTCTTGGAAACCATTGTACTTGTACTGATGAGAGGAAGATGAACACCTGGGATACCTAGAGACATGGAAACACTCATAGCAAGCAATCTGTCAGTCGAAAACCAAAATGAACATGAGAAATGACTTGCAACATACCTAGGTGAATGATCATGAAGGTTGCGCAATTTCAGCCGAGAGGTTGGGAGACCGACTACCAAGACTGCACAAGGCACAATCCGGGCTACTGGGATACTCATTGACTGTTGGAACTACAAAATGCGTAATCCAGTTGGGTAGTTTTCTATTGGGATTGCGCAATACGTGATTCTAGCTGGGAAAGACTACTGGCCCAGGGACATATTTGTGCAAAGTTTTGAGCCAAGCAGCCACTGACCTCCAAAAATGCACAATTTAGTCTAGGAGGCTAGTGTTGGGCTAGAATGCAAAAACCTGGAGAGGAAGGTGAGCCTTCCTTCTCCTGATTGTGTAATGCAGCCTTGGTGAAGGCAGAGACTGGGCCAAGGTTGGCCCGAATCACCGATGGGCAACTGAAATCAAGTAAGTCGATGAAATGCATGGCGAAACTAAGTGATAGCAGACGTGATAAGTAGTGCATGCAAAACATGAATGGAGGATTAAGCGAACAGATCAACATGCATGTGGGTGAGGCCATTCTCTGGTTGGGTGAACGTCTATGAAAAATAGTTTCATGCATGCGACAGCAGTGAGATCGCAATGAAAATTGAAATAAAGCTAGGACAAGCTAGAATACATGTAAATGATAGCAGACATTCAAAGAAATCAAGCAAACAACACTCACATAAGTGAATAAACAAAAAGCAACAGAAATGCAGCACAAGGCATGGGAAGCGAGATTACCCCAAAACAGTTGAGCTGAATGTGCCGACTGCTCCTAGATGTGATGTGGGATGTCAGAGATACAAGGTTGATGTGAGGAATGAGCTCTACAACTTCTAGTTGATGAGTTTTGATAACATCGAGGTTGTGATGTGCATGCCACAAATCTAGGGGAAGCGACACTTGGTGGGAGGTTTTAGAATTAGTCCCTTCATGTAACCTCCAACTGTTAAACATAGATCCCTGAAACAAGGGATGCCTTTCCATGCTTCCTTGGGAGAAGCAGACTATGCATGCAAGTCTGTTTTTCTTGGTTCCAGAGGGAACCGATCAACTTAACTGCACATGCAAGCGACTACTCGACTTCTGGAGAAAAATGAACATTTCTGAGTGTAAGTTGGGCTAACTGCCCAAGGGGATTGTGCAATTTCTGGGTAGAGCAGTTGACTGCTACCCATATTTGCGCAAATCCTGGGTTGAACAACCTGTTTATGGAAAAAAATGTGTAAATCCTATTGGGAGGGTTGGATGGTAGGATTGCGCAATCTTGGAGCCTAGCAGGCTGTCGGAGGGAATTGGACAATTCCTGGAGGGAAGTCTACTTTCCCTCCAGAAATGTGCAATTTTAACTGGGAAGCTACTCAACCTGCAACTTGACCAAGTCCAGGTGAGCAGCGTATGAAGGGAAAAGATCAAACTGTGATTAGCAGGCTACCATTGAGCAATAAAGACACTGAAACTTGAGGACTTGATGAAGCAAGGCAAGCTACTGTGAAGGTTGGTAGGGAGGCTCCAAAACAGGCTGAGGCAAAATTTTGGAAGGTGGTTGTAGCCGCTACAACATTAATATGCAAAAATTATCTTAGTGAAAGAAATAAAGCTAAAAGAATATTGTATTTGTAAGAATAGATGGATTCATGGGAGCTATAATTCAATTTTGACAAAAGACTAAATATGGATGCCTTAAAGGTTGTTGAACTACCCATCACATGAAATCTAGCTTGTACTTCTATCTATGAATATGCAATATGCAAAAACTAGCAAAAACTATCTTAGTGAAAGAAATAAAGCTAAAATAATATTGTATTTGAAAGAATAGATGGAATGGGAGCTATAATTCAATTTTGACAAAATACTAAATATGGATGCCTTAAAGGCCCTTCAACCACCCATCACATGAAATCTAGCGCGTACTTTTATATATGGATATGCAATAAGAAAAAAACTATCTTGGTGAAAGAAATAAAGCTAAAACAATGAGGCATTGCAACTTCAAATTTAAAATAAAAACAAAAGTCCTATACCATTCATGCCATATGAATAAATGAAGTATTTGGATCCCCCCTTTAAATTTTTATGTTAATTCCTATTGTAAATGGTTTCTAATTCAACACTTCTTTTTATGTCTAGTTCAAATCATGAGTGTTATATCTCTATATAATATAATTATATATATATATATATAATATATATATATATATATATATATATATATATATATATATATAATATATATATATATAAGGAAGTGTTGGGGTTTCAAGTTGATGAGATTAAGGAAGAAATAGGGTTAATTAAGTGGTTTCAACCTCACATGGAATAGTAAGGCTAGGAGCATAAAGGTTGGTATCCAACCCCTCAACATTCGAGTTGACAAAGGTATCAAAGGAAATTTAACCTACAAATGTCTAGTTTTCAATCATGAGTAATATGCAACAAAAAATGCAATTATTGTAAGAACTCGGTAATACTTTGTATTTAAGATTGTTATTCCATTTACAAGTTTACATTAATTGCATGCTTAAGGAATGTGGCTATAATGCAACTCAGTGCTCTAATGATTGGTTTCTAGGGTAAAGAACCTTATGAAATGCCTCGACAAAAATGTTTCAAGTAGTAAGTTAGACCTGTAGGACTCTTTTGGACAAGATATTTTATTCCCACCCTCGCAATCTACCCTTTATTTCTTCAGAGGAATTTTTTATGCATATAGATAATAGAATCTTTTATCAAATAAATTTAGAATATAATTTCCTCTTTGAATTACATCAAATTGTCCTCTATATACATTCTTTCGATTCTATAGTTAAAGTTGTATTTATGCAAACCAAAATCATAGTCTAGATGATGACTTGCACAGATAAAGAGAACATCCCAAATGTAATATAAGCATTAGAGAATTTTTGAGGTCTAAATGGGCCTCCTAAGAAATATTATAAAATTATAGTGGAAATAATAAAATAAGATTAGATTACATCATCAAATTTTAGAGGGAAAAAAGAAAAAAACTATTTTTTCAACTCGTATTTTCAACTTATCTCCCTATAGTTTTACTCAGCTTTCAAGTTGGAGCACTCATTAGATGCATAATTTAATTCCTCATCCAAGGAGTACCCATGTTGCATACTTTATTTGGATCATATTTCCTGAATTACCATGTAACAGTGGGAATGAGTATTTATTAATCTTAGCCAGTTGATTTGGAAATCTTCTGTAGTAGGGAAAAGGCTCCATGAATATATTTGGACGTATCTCCTCCAAATTTGTGCAATATCTCCTTAATATCTTGCACAATAGTCATGTTAGGCACATAAAACATGAAAAATCTCCTTGACCCACCTAAGAACTCATTAAGCTAGAAAAGTGTTATTATATGTAAAAAGGAAAGTTTATTGTAGCCTTTATGTGCCTAGGAGTGGTTAGATGGGCTTCACGTTTTACCTACTTGGGAGACCCATCATAAACCCTACTAAAAATTTTGGTCACCATTTGAGCAACCTATTCTTCCTCTCCTCTACTCTTCTTCATTCATTTCTTTGACAACCTATTTAACAGTCCATGTAGAGCTAGATGCGGCTATGTATACTCGGTGGAAACCTGCATTCTCTTCAATGTACTACCACTCCCCGGATTCCTCTTCTTGACTCTAATGTTCTTGGAGTCCTAACAGTAGGGGTGGATTCAATATAAGCCCAATCCATTTGACTCAAAACCTATGAATAATCCTCTTATACAAAGGAGTCTTAGCAAGTGTAGCTTGTAATCTTTTATGATAATCTTATTCTCTAGTCTTTATGTTGTGAGGCAATTCTTTCCATATAATTTGCAAAGCTTGTGAGCTCTCTTCTCCCAACAGTCTGAAAGTATCTTCAAAGTGGAGGATGACCTCTGTTAGGTTCCTATACCAATAGGAGTCATACCTTTTTAATGACTAAGATTAAAACTTGCAATATGTACATACCTTTGCTTTCTGCAAATGTTTTCCATATTGATAAATTAAAAAATGTAAAGAGGGTATGTCCTAAAAGAATAATCAAAGGAAAAAAAGAATAAAAAGGTCAAAAAAGATGACAAATATGAACCCCAAGAAAAGGAAAAAGACCACGAAAGTGAGCAAGCCAAAATGCCACTACTATTTACTTTTATGCATAATAATGGTTGTGTGCAACTTGTTATTCATGCCACAATCCATGGTAATCAAATAGTTTAATCTTGGTTATTCCATGATGTGAATTTTATGTTTCTATATTAGATAACAAAATCTGACCAAACAGTTTAATCTTGGCAGATCATAGTTAGGTAGAATGAATAAAAGGAGCTCATCAATTTAATCTAATCCCTTGGATGATATAAGGTTAGAATTAGATAGTTTACTTTGTAAAGAAAAGAAAAAGATTGATAAGGGTTTTCTTGCCTAAATGCACCCTAATAAAGTGAAGAAAAAATGGTAGGATGAGTAAGTGGGTAAGTAGTAGAAAGGTTGCAGAAATATCATGTGATTACATAAAAAGTACTTATGTGATTATTCCAAGTGCCTCTTTTAAATATGCATAAGTGGTAAACAAAGCAAAGGCAACGGTTCACAATATGATTTAGTTAACATCCCCATGATTAATTTTAACCCCTATGGCACTCACTAACTTCCATTTCATAATAAAAATATTAATACCTATAGTTCTTTAAGTCAAAGAGGCTCAGAGCATTTCTCTAACTTCTGGTGGGACCGGACCCTCAGCTTGATGACTTAAGAAGGAAAGGTGTTAAATTCCCTTGCACTTCATTCATCCCCCTCACAAAACCCTTTTCCTAAAGGTTAAACTCTTTTTGCCTAGGGAAACCCCTTGATAAAAATATTTTATGCAAAAAACCCACCAAATTACACTTATCCTAAGTACTAAGTGTATGGAAAGCACATAAAATTTCATGTACCTAAGTACAATACCCCTTCCACTCATTTCACCCATATTAACTTTTTTAATTAAATATATAAATTCCTAGAAAACCCACTATCCCGTATATATTTAACTCCTTTATACAAAATAACCCCACCCCTTAGTTTAGTTATAAACTATATGACTACCCCATATCCTGCAAAATATATTAAAATCCTGCCCTCAGTCCTTAATCCTGTGTTAAAGAGTCCCCCATGAGATTAAGCTCTAAGATAATCTTATACCGTCAGTGATTAGACCCATGGGCCCCCCGAAAACTTTATGTGTAAATCACCGTGCAAGTCCATCTCCTAATCATCGTGTGATTGCTTTCCTCCACATCTGACGGCTCTTATACATATTGGGCCAACCCACCCGCTGAACTATACCCACCCAAAAAAGTGGTTTTGCCACCAGCCCCCGATGCTACACGTCCGCCAATGAGTGGCATCGAGCGACCTCTCCCCAATACCACCGAGCGCTCGTAAACAGTGAAATAGAAACGATTTACCACCTGCTCACTAAATGACAAAACAATCTACTGTTCACTTTGCACCAAAATTAAAAAAAAATCGAGCCTTTACCCGTTTAAACACGAAAACCCCATTTTTGCTCGTTTTTCCCTATTTGTGCAATAAAACCCTGTGTAACCCTTTTACACCACCTGAAGCCTCTACTAACCAATTCAAGCATGGTTTACCTCCCGAAAGCACTTTGGACTCACTCCATAGACCTATAAAGCTTGATAAAGCCATTAATCACCCTCCCTGTCAACCCAACATTTTCCTAACAGTTTGTTTTATTTTACAAATGATCAAAAGATCGCAGCCTTGGATAAACAGTCTTAATACTAGTCATAAGACATGTTTACTCCTATATTTTTATCAAATCTATTCAGACAGAGATGGGAAATAAAACATTCAGTTAAAAGACAAGTAGAGGAAACAGGGAATTAAATGATTTATTGTTGAAATAGACAGTAAAAACCTAAAATATACAGTGAAGGTAAAAGGACACAGTAAAGAATAGTCAAAGTGTATCAGGGTTAAAGAGTATTAGATTGAAGACCAAGTCAAGTAAAGCAGCTAGCATGAATACAAACAACAGTGAAGATTGTTACAAAGCATACAAATTCAAGTCAAAGTGAAGATAGATGAAAAAACAGAAGGATAAAAGTAAACAGTAAAACTAAACGTGGAGGCAGTAAGGGTTAAACAGAGATGAAAACACTTTCACCAGCAACAATGAAGGTTATCCAAAGTAAAAGTGAAAAACAGTTAAAAGAAATTTAAAGTTAAAAGATGAAATCAGAGCGAAAATGGTACATTCTTCATAAATTTCCTATTTAAGTCATAGTTTCTTTAGAAACTAGTTTGGCCAATCCAAGATGAATTTTGAGAAACTGGAGGAGGTGTGTGTTCCTAATAGGCTAATCGACAGAAACCTATATCAATTTTTACACAAGTATCACCAAAAGTGAGATAAGTGCATATCTTGACAGCGTCTTTTTTAGACTGTGCAAAGTCCTGTTTTTGACATCCTTTTGTAGAGAATATTGTGAACAGCTGGAGCTAAATTTTGGGAAACTGAGAGACTTTTATCTCAAAAACATACTTATCGACAATAACCTCTTTCACTTTTTACATACCTATCTTGGATTGAGATATACAAAGGTATAAATGGACACTAATTTTGCAAAATTGCTGGGGCAGAATGCACAAAGAAAGGATGCAGTTAGTGACCTGGATGCCTCATCATCAATTAAGAGTTGCTATCAAATTCGAATTTCTCTTCTTTGTTACCCTTAATCCATAAATATAGTGCCAAATAGATTCATTAGGTTTGAGTGTCCTTTATTTAAGTTCTATTAATGTAAAATAGTTTGAGATATTTGTAAAACCAATCTTGATATTTTTTCAAGATATTTCAGTTTAGAATTTGTATAAATACTTCTTCATTTGAAGTATTTTGGTGTGGATTCCAAGACATTTCTATATATATTTTCTCTCAAATCAAAGTTCTATTGTATCAATGATTGGATTGGCTTGCTGGACCAAGGAATAAAGATCAGACATTTTACAGGATTCTTGTGTAAAGTGAAATACAAATAAGTATGCTCTCATGTTTATTGTTGTTTTTCTTATGTTTCTTCATAATCTTGTTTGTTTCCCTAAAATATGAATGTATAACAAGGAATGATATTTCAAAATTTGCTTGAATGCACTATGTCTTGACTATTTACATTCTAAATGTTTTCTACTAAACTATCTTAGTTAGGGAATTCTTAACTGCTCCTTAGCTTCCGTAGTTTCTCCCCTGGTCTATAGCAAAGGATTCTTAATTTCCCTTTGCTCATGATCACCCTTCACTCTTCATTTTGATTCGGGTCCAAGGATTCTTCATTGCCCTTTCACCCTGGTTAGAATCATTTCATCCATTAGACCTAAAGATTTGCCTTTTGCTTTTCTAGCTTGCCCTATGAACATTCCCTTTAATGATATGGTCTAGTTATGTTATCCATTGATTAACTCCATAACCCAATGGTTGGAAGACCTAGCTCTATCCATCTGCTCTAAGAGCTCCACCACCCAACCCTTAATTCAAAACAAAACCCCATGAACACTGAGAACTAGCCTAAAATCATATAAAAACAAAGCTAAATTATAAAGAGAGAACCCTCTCTAGACTTAGGCTGGCTAGAACCTAAGCCTAAAAGATTGGTTTATGGTTACCTCGAATGATTCCTTATTTTGATAACCTCTAGGGAAAACTTCTGAGTGATAACATAGTGGTGACCATACTATGGAGAACTAACATTTTCTTTAGAATTTTTTTACAGATTTTGATCTGATCTATGATGGTGGACAGTGATCAGACACACAAAGGTTAAAATCACCCACCTGGTGACTCCAAATCAATTCCATAATCAAGACTCCACTAGAGGAATGAACCTGAAAGAACTATGTGAAAAGATCAGACTTTTAACTTGGATTATTATCTAAGACATTATGTTCTTTCTCATTGATAAAATTTTTCAATGTATATTATATTTTAGATAAGACTTTAGATTAATTTTTTATTATTTCCCTTTGAAAAATGTAGATATAAAGTCTCCTTACACATTTGAACATCAGTCTTCTAACTCTTATGAATATCATTTTCCAATTGAGGATCATCAAATAATTAAGACTAATCCTACAATCCCTGTACATATTCCACTACCTCATAAAGTTCCTGATAGATATAAGCCACTCATCTTACCTCCTACACTCCATGCTTTCCCTAACAATTATTACAAGTATCTCCCTAGGTTTGATGGAGAGAATGGTATCACTACTCAAAAAAATATTCAAGGTTTTGAGAATTATCTAGAATTATTTGAAATTTATGAAGATGATGTTATTATCAGGCTTTTTCCTCTTTCATTGCAAAGTAGAGTAAAGAGTTGGTTCAAAAATTTACCTATTGCAAGCATCTCAAATTTCCAATAGTTTGTCAAAATTTTCCTTGATAGATGGATAATAAAAGTCAATCTTCTTGTAATCACAGAAGAATATAATCAATTAAAAATATGGCCAGATGAAACAATCCAACAATTTTCAAACATATTTAATCAAGCCTAATATTCAATTCCATCAAATATAAGACCTCCCCCTGATTCAGCTCTTTTGCATTACCCAAGAGAATTTGATCCAGAGATAGAATTTCAGCTAAGAGAAAGAAGCCCCTCAACACTGGAATAGATGCAAAACATGGTAGTAGATGCAGAAGTTAATCTACAAATTAGAAGAGAAAAGTTGAAAGCAGAAGTAGAGGAAAACAACACTGCAGAGGAAAAACTCGACATTTTGATGAAGAAAATAGAGGAAAGGATGCAGAGGATCACATGAAAGATGAATTTTTTGCTCAAAATCACCATGACACATTTATTACACAACAAGAAGAGATTGAGAATCCTGAACAAATTCCTACTAATTCCAACTACGATAGATCAGAAAATAGATTCATAAAGAAATATGTGGAGGAGAAATCTCCTGATCTAATGTGTATGTTTGATGACATTACTTCTTTTGATGATTTGCCCAAATATGATCAGTATGATGATAATTATGTTCTTCAAATCCAAACTAACTTTATAAAGCAATCAGAAGCTAGTTTGGGGAATAAGGAAATTCAGTTTCAGCAGCTTTAAAACAATGATCATTTCATCCATATCAGCGATGAATGTGAAGAAGAAAGTGCAGAAAATTTGGAAATAAGTGAAGCTTATTTGCCTCTTTGTTTTGAATCATTTTAGTTTTTAAAGAAAATGTGGTATAACATCTCTAAAGAAAAGGATGAGCAGCGTGTATAAATCTATGAAGTTCCATTCAGACCTATGAGAAATAATTTGCAACAATCCTTCCAAGTTTTTCATGATCCCATAAATAATGTGTTGGATAGTGAATGCAATCAAAATTTTTCTTCATTAACTAACAATCAGATTCAGGATCAAGATGATAAAGATTTCATTAGTCAAACATTTCAATCAGAAGAAATATCATCACAAAGCTTGTTTGAAAATATTCAGGGTGATAAAGGTGAAAGTGATATTTTAGTTTCATGGCCTGGAGGCCATCCACAACAGATGTACAGTTGCTTAAATCAGTTCAAAAATAGTGTGTATATTTTGGAAGATCCTTTTGTACAATTTCTAGAGTCAACAAAGGAAATCAAGTATTTCCTTATCTTCTCGTTTGTGGACAAGGTTATAATTGGCTTTAGAATCTCAGTTTTAACCACAAACCAACACAAGCAGCAAAATTCACCAATGTACATGATGCTTGGATGGTTGCATTGGCTACTTCATTTTACCTAACCAGTAGTTGGACAACTGATTAGAGTAAGTAGGTATGATTTCAATTTGAATAAATTCAGTTTTCAACAGCAACTTTATGTTATATCAGATTTCAATTTGCAGAAAATGGTGTATTTTTAGTTCAAAAGTTTTAGTCACAAAGATTATACAAAAAAGCATATACATGTGTGGGATTAGC
>APFE031622603.1:0-11070 GCA_000404065.3 Pinus taeda
GGGGTGATATATTGGACATGATGAAGATGTTGTCATGCCAAGCTTACAAAAAAAAGTCCGCAAGGTCTTGGATAGAGGGTGATCGGGTGCTCTGTTAAGGCACTCCTTGATGTGAAGTCACTGGTTCAATTCCCTTCCCTGCCCCAATTGGGTGATATATTGGACAATGATGAAGATGTATGTCCTACCAAGATAATATTATATATATTAAGAGTTTTTAAAGTATTTTAATTTCATCAATATAAGTTTTTTTAATTGTTTAGCTGTATACTTTTTATATTTTAACAGTAGTATATTTAATATATTGAAGAGTAGGGTTATGATATACAATTAATTAATACAATACCAGAGAGAGGACGGCTCCGAGGGCCCAGTCGTTAGTAATTAGTATATATATAAATAAGTATATTTTTTATTTATTTTAATAATTTTGTATTGATGATGATGAGAATTAACATCCACTAAGACAATTGCGGTCTATCGGATCTTTAAAAAAAAAAGAATTTAATTGTCATTCTTCAAAATCTTATTTCTATGATCAAAAAGAAGCGAAAGAAGTGCACCAATATCACTATAGTTGGGTTGACTTAACAAGTCAAGAAGATTGAAAGTGTGGCAGACGTTAGGGAAATGAGAGCAGATGTGAGTAAGAGTTGAGCAGTCTAAAAGGATGTGTTTTTCATCTTCCACCTTCTTAGTATCACAAAGCTGACAAATTCTATCATCCCATGGAATCTTAGGAGTAGACCACTACCCAATTTCACTGTGAAGCTCATGAGAATTAGTTCTTATCCTAGAAATGTTCATTTTTTTCTTAGTGCTAGTCAAAACAGAGAGATAATTTTGGTTATCAAGGGTGGGGTTGATCACCTCCTTATAGTATCTTCATACCACAGTTTATCCTTAAATTTGGAGGTAATAGTATCTTTGACATTATCTTTATTTCCCATTATGATCTCCTCCTTTATCCTCCAATGGTTGAGCCAAGACTGGGCATCTTTATGCCACCCATGCTTGAGGCAAAGGTGGGGGTTTTGACTAAAGTTAGAAGCAATCTTGGGAAGTCTCTTGGATTCCATGTTGTAAAGCTTCTTATTATACATCCAATACCTAAACATAGTCATGCTTTCAATGGGGGAAAGGCCAGCTTCGATCAGGAGGATAGGATAGGGAATATTTTCCTTGATCTTAAGGTTGTAGGTTATGAATTGCTTTTGAACCATCTTAATATTTCTCCATGATTCTTTGGATATACTGCGACCCCAAACTTCACATCCGTATAAGACAATGGGGGTGACAAGAGTATCAAAGAGGAACTTTTTTTACTCCAAATACAAAGATAGACCAACTTACAATTGTTTTCAAGCTCATAATAAGCTTTCCAACCTCCAATAATCCTTTTCTCAACGTTATAATTCCAATTGAGCTGATGAGGAATGTCAATACCCAAATATTTATAAGAAGAAACCTGCTCTAAGCAATGGTTATCATAGACGAAATTACCATGGGTGATCTTTTTGGATTTAATTATCATGACTTTAGTCTTGTCGATATTAACTATCATACCCATCTTGGAGCAGTAATCATGAAGATTCTTAAGCTGCTTTTCTAGGTCAACATGCCTTTTTTCAAGAAGAATGATATCATCAGCATAAAGGAGAAGAGTAATGATTAAAATATCAAGCTCAGTGCCCTTGCAACTTGCGGTTTCCAAACATTCATCTAGCTTATCGATGTAGATGCCAAAAAAGGTAGGGGATAGGGGACATCCTTGCTTAACCCTAATATTTCATTTAATATCTTTAGACCACCCTTCATTGGTATTAAGGTTGGCAACAACAGTCTTGTATGGGTGAATCACAACAATCCTCAACTCAGGAGGGACCATAATCTCTTCAAGCCTTTTCCAAATCTTATCCTGAGGAACAGTGTCAAAATCTTTTCTAAATTCCACAAAACAACAAAAGAGATCGGCTTTATTATTGTGACATTCCTCAGCAAAGATCTTGAGAGTGACAAGATGGTCAATAGTCGAATGATGAATCCTAAAGTTCGTTTATCTTTAGCTCTTTTACCATGGATTTTAAGCCAAAGGCTAATATTCTTTTGCAAAATGAGCCCATATAGCTTGGCTAGGGTGTGGCTAATCATAATGGTCCTGTAGTTAGAGGGAACATTTTTGTCTCCATTTTTAAATATTGGCACAATAAGGCTTTACGTCTAAGGCTTAGGGAAGCCATGCTTGACCACCAAATTGAGAAACTTGCGGATATGAGGAATGATGATAGACCTTCCCATTTTAAAGATCTCAGCTTGGTATCCTTCAATATCTTTAGCTTTCCCATTAGCAAGCTTATTAACCCCAGACTTAATGTCTTCTAAAGAAAATATATCTTCCTTAATAGGAGTATTTAAGAAGGTGCCCATGGTGTCCGAAGAGTCATACAACTTCTTAAGATAGATGTCCCAATTTTCTAAGGGGATCGAATGATTATCTTTTGTTTTACAAACAAGCATATTCCGCCAAAACTTTTTGGGCGCAACTTTTGAAAGGCGAAGAAAATGATCTTGTCTCTTATTAATATATGACCTCTTCTTCCTTTTGATGAGAGATTTGTATATACATATATTTTGGATCTTTATAGTTTCGTTAGGAACGTCTCTAATTGTTTTCCTAGTAGTTTTACAGTCTTTGTCATACCAAGGGTTGGAAGTTCTGTTATTTTATTTATAGGAAACCTTAGTAGATAACTTGTTAATGGTAGTGGGAAGGGTAGTAGTAAAATTGTAATAAATTTTATCAATGTTGTTATTATAAGTTAGGGAGCCTAAATCCCTTTCTAAATCCTTTAAGAAAAAATCTACATCTTCTTTGTCCTTCACCGATCTCCTGCATGTGACTGGTATGCATAACAAGATTAAGGGTTAAAGATAGAGCTTTTTGGTTAGAGTTAGGCTCATAATCGTTAAGTAGCTCAAAGTTTGTAATATGATTGAGGACGTGGGTGTTAGAAATCACATAGTCCACTACATTGTTGCCTAGCCCATGGAAACAGGTCATCTAGATGGAGGAAGGCTACCTATTAATACCATTACAAATAATCAGGTCCTGGGAACTACAAAGCTTAAGGAGCTCGATGCTGAATAAGTTATCGGTTATGTATTCAGAGTTTTTCTTGAATCTATTAGATAAGTTACCATATTCATCAAGCCACAAGGGGTCAGGGTTAGAGTTGTTACTTAACATAATAGCTTGGTTAGTAGCAATTCTAACATTGAAGTCCCCAAGAAAAGGATATTACCTTCATTATTTAGGTTGTGGATGTCTTTTTATAAGGTATTGAAAAGACAATTCTTATCCAAGTTTTTTTTATTATAGGATGTAGAGTTGATAGGAGCAAAATAGCAGATTGCAAGAAATATCTTATTGGTGGTAGAATCGAAGATCTTTATCCAAATGTGTTGATTAAAGGGGTCAATTTTATGAAGTCGGATGTGAGAAGAAACAATGTTCTTTATATAGCAGGTTATACCTCCAAGCCCCCTCCAAGAGGATTTCTTATTCCAAGTTGACCAAAGAATGAATCAGTCAAGGTGAGGGACCCTCGATTTGTCATGCTCCCAAGTTTCAACTAAAAGAATAAGATCAATATCACTTGGGATCCAACTTAACATAGGAACTTTACACCATGGAAAACCACGATAGTTCCAGAAGAGGATCTGTAGTGATGCTAGTCCCTATGTGTCCCTTGTATTTTGGACTCTATCTCTAATAATAGCTATAATAACCCATTTCCCTTCTTTTCTTGCCTCCTTGACCTTTTGGACTTCTTTCCTAAGTTCGCTTGGTCTTCTGGAATAAGATCTTCATTTATAAATATTATTGTTCCTTTTAGGCTTGGGGATTTCCTGAGGATATCTAATTTATGATCATTACAGCTTACCTTAACATGGATTAGTTTGTGTTTATGCTCAAGCATCTTTCCTACCCTTATTGCTTCTATGAGATAAGTTGTTTGAATTTGAGATTTTGTTTTTAATTGTTCTTTTACTATTTCTAATGTGTCCTCATTGTTTTGTTCTTCTATACCATCAATTATAAGGTGTAAGGCTCTTTAATGGCACTCATGGTTGAGTTTAATCAATTTGTTAATTTCCTCTTTTATGGGTTCATATTTAAATTATTCTTTGTGTTATTTAGAGTTGAGTTATTATTTAGTTGTTCTTTTAAATTTGTAATCTCTCTTTTCAAGGTGTCATTTTCTTCAACCATTGATTCTTTACTATGTTCTATTTCTTGAATCCTACCTTTCGTTCGTTAAAGTTTCGTCTCGAGTGTGATTATTTTATTTTCTAGCGATTTGTGATTTTCAAGCATTGTAGTTAATTCTAGTTTATATTGGTTTTCCTTTTCTTCTCTTTGTCTTTCTAAAGATTCAATGTGCTCATAAAGACTCTCTAGGGTAATTTTACTTGGTATCCCTTTGCTAGAGGGAGGCTTAAAAATGTGAGGGGACATAGTCATAATGTAAACAAATAAAACTTAACAAGAAGAGGGTAGGAGGGAACATGTGCACCTATTAGCATTGTATTGAGCATTGCAAAATCAATTACAGAGAATATTGAACCTTCACAGGGCGAGTTTGTATCATCTCAGACCCTAAAATATCACCGAGAGCGACTTATCACTGTAGAGCAAGGTCAAACGCTTTGTCCATTTGGAATCGACCTCATGAGGACGCAAAGATATATGATGCCTTCAGTTGCAAGCCACACACAGAATATGGGATGCCTTCAATTGCAAGTTGCACACAAAGAATATACGATGCCTTCACTTGTGAGCCAATTGAACCTTGGGACAAGCCACATAGTATCCTTGGAACGAGCCACAGAGTAATATGTCACCGCAGACCCTAAAATATCACCAAGAGCGAATTATGATGCTTTCACTTGCGAGTCGCTTGAACCTTGGGACAAACCACAGATTATCCTTGAAATGAGCCACATAGTAATATATCAATGCATACCCTTAAGTGGACAATGGGTGGCAGTTGCAGCAAGATGCAAGGTTGCAGATACATCATTCACAAAAACTTAGCCAAAGGTCCACCTCTAAATTTGTACGTGGTTCTCGTGGAATGCAGAGAATGGAGGAAAACTCTGTCTAATATATATATAATATATATATAATATATATAAATATATATATAATTATTTCTTCCCTTTTTTCAGTTAAATTGTGTTTTCTTTTTCATAATTTTTTTTGTTAAATGTGTTTTTCTTTTTATAATAATTTTTCGTTTGTTTTTATATTTTTTAATAACATTTTTTTATTTTTTCTTGTTTCTTTTTAAATTAAAATTTTATGTTTTTGGTCTTGAAATATTGATTTAAGAATATATTGTTTTTATTGTTTTATTTATTTATTTATTTATTATTTATTGGTTAAATTTTTATTATTTTTTTAATTGTTGCTTTTAATTTTTGTTTCTCTTTCCTTTTGTTTTCAATTTATTTCTATTTTAAACAATTTATTTTTGTTTTGTTATTTTTAACTCTCTCTTTTTAAGTTGTTATTAATTTTTTTTTGACCTTTTTTTAACTTAAACAATTATGTGAATCATTATTTTTGGAAAAAACATTAAATATTATTATTTTTGGACATAAAATTCATTTTAAAATATCAAAATTTTTCCATTAAAATCTTTTATTTGTCATGTCATTTTTTGTTCAAAATTATTAACTTTTTAGCCACAATTATTTTTTTGTGTATTGAGGTATTAATCAATGATGCATAAATCTATAAAAAATCCTAACTTCAAAACATTAATATTATTATTATTTTTAACTTTGCAAAAAAGTGAAATTTTATTGTAGAAAAAAATTGCAAAAAGAAACAAAAAAAACACAAACATGAAAAACACTTAAAAAACAAACATCTCAGAAAGAAAACAAAAAAGAAGAAGATGAAGACAACTTGAAAAATGGCTAAATAACCAACATTTTAAAAAAAGTGCATACTTAAGACAAGAAAATTTAAAGTGTCGAAAATATGCCCCCCAAAAAAAATGTTGATGTTGCATCAACTTTTTTCAAAATCCGCATGAAGATCACCAACATTTTAAAAAAATTATCCACGCTTCATATATTAGAAAATTTAAAGTGTCAAAATAAGCCCAAAAAAAAGGAGTTGATGTTGCATCAACACTTTTCAAAATTGGCATGAAAATCACTAACACTTTAAAAAAAATGTGCATACTTGACACATAAGAAAAATTAAAATGTCAAAAATATGCTCCAAAAAAGGTGTATTCTAAATCAGCACTTATCAAAATCGTATGATTTTTTACAACCTCTAAAAAACTGAGAACTCGATACAATTCTCGTTTGGTTGGTAATTGTTTCTCAACACACAACAGAAATAATGAGAAAGGGAGATACACCTTTGCAGGAAGCATTATGCAGACAAGGATTCAGACATACTATAGGCAGAGGGGCATTCGAAGGATATTCAGATATCTAATGAGAAAAGTTATAATGTGGGACCAACAGGCACATTGAGGAACACATGAGAAGATTCAAGTGCAATGGTAGCATAACAACAAGAGGAGACTGTATAAGACCAGTGTGGGTGAAGCACTGGAGAATGCTCAATGAAGACTTAAGCTTGTGAGCTAGTTGATGGACATAGAAGAATGAAGTTGTGGTGTTGAGAAGGTATAGAACAGTAGACTCTAGACTCCTGCTTAGCAGGTGGAGATACTACGTAATTAGGGACTTCTCTTGGTTCTTTCATGGGTGGAGACCCTAAAGGTGGACTATAGATTCCCATGAGAGCTATCAGGTGCAGGCATGGTGTGCTTTGTATTCCTACCGAATTGTAGATGGATGTAGAAATTGCAAGAAAATTACTATTGGTAATGAAATTGAGCTGAAATCAAGATACATAAATTTCTTCTACTTCTGCGGAAAGGAAAACACGCAATAGAAAACATGTAATAACATGCAACCATCAAAATTGAAGGAACACAATGATTTTACAGGGGAACCCAATAGGGAAAAACCATCAACTTCTTTGCATTAATTCAACTGAGAATATGGATCAATTACAATGTCTTGCTTCAATTCTGAAGCACACCCTTCACTACAATTTTGATCTCTTGTTCACTGACCTACTCTGACCAACACTTAGCCAATTTAAACCTCAACCTTCCTCTTATTTCCTTGTGTAATCTAGGATGAAATCAGCTCCTAAATAATAGGGAAATTCCCTATTTCCTTGCGAAAATCCTAAAGGAATTCACCACCTGCTTAATGAAGCCATTATACACTCAACTAGTATATAATTTATAATTACAATGATGCATTTTCCTTCACTCAAACTAGGCAATTTGAATTCCATGCATGATTGGGTTTATTTTTAGTAAATTGATTAGTTAACTAAGAGATCAATGAGTTAACAATTATTATAACTACTTAATTGAACTCCTATTGACTCCACTAAAGAGTAGAGCTCAATTAACTGAGTTTAACTAACAATAACTCCAGTAGATTGTTAAATTTTAGCAATCAACTCATGCACAACTCTACTTCTAGCCTATGACTTGAATTTAGTCACTTAACTAGGAGACAAAGCCATGTCGATCTGACTAACTGTAATCTAATTCATCATGTTGATGTGGAAAGTCGCATTTCTCCATTTGACTAAGGCACAAGTCAAATGAAGCATTTTCTTGCTACAATTTCAACACTCCCTCTTAGTAAGAAAAGGGTTTTGCACAAATCCAATCCTGCTCCTATAGGAATGTATTGTAACAAAACTCCTTCTCATTGTTGTTGTTGCTACTGCAACAACTGCAACTGAGAAGCATCCAAAATACTAAATCAATTGTGTCTCTGAGTCACAACTGTCTCCTGAGTCTCTGACTGCTACTAGCCTGCAATTTTCGATCAAGATCTAATTGCATCCACTAACATTGGTCCTTTTGCTACTGAATATAGTGGACCCTTGTAGCAAGGGTAATGATCCAGGAGAAGAGTATATTGCAATTGATGTTTCTCTCTTATGGATCCTGCCCAAATCTTTGCAACTCTTGGACTAAGGCTCTACAATGCCCCACCTCACTCCTAGAGGTATAGTTGCATGCATGGAAAAATATACCTCTAGCTTATAGAGATTTTTAACTCGAACACCAATTTGTTTTACTTGTCCAGTAGAAACATTCTTCATACAATCTTTCCCCTTACTGAACACCATATCATAACCTCTATCCTCCAACACGGCTATAGAAATCAAAATTTTCTTTAGCCCAGGAACATACATTACATTTTTCAAGTGAAGATGCTAGCTTGACTCCCTCTTAAAGGTGACAATACAAATCCCTTTGGTACTATATCGCCCAGGATCTCCAAGTTCTATGTGTAATTGTATGTCCTTCTCCTCCAAGATGTTGAAGAACTCCTTAAATCTTGTCATATGAAATGAGGCTCCAGAGTCTAGGTACCAATCACTCCCGCTTATTGTGCTTGTCATGCAAGCAATGAGGGTGAAATCTAACTCGAATTGTGATGCAAAATCATCTCCTCCTCCTTTTGTTGCAGGCTCCTTATTGGATTTCCTGTGCAAACACTTGGTTGCATAATGTCCATACTCATGGAAGTGAAAGCATTTAAATTTGCTAAGGTCCTTCTTCTTGCCCTAGTTCTGGCTGGATTCTGGCTTGCCTTGGGCCTTCTTTCCTTTGGCTTTCTTTCCCTTTCCCGCCAAGGTAAAGTTTTCTTCCTCCTCAGCTCTGGCTGTGACATCGTTTCTAGTGTTTCTTTTGGTATCCTCCTGCACCAAATCAGCCCAAAGTCTCTCCCAATATAGTAGCTTGTCTCTTCCATTAATTGAATCCTTATAGTTTTTCATTGATTTCAGAAGGCTCAGGAGTGCTAAGCTCACAATTTTGGATGATGGCACATTTTCTACTACTCCTCCAAGTTCATCTCAAACCTGAGTGAATCTGGATAGGCATTGTGGAATGGTTTCATTTTTCTGCATTAGAATGCTCCTAAATTTATCTCTTAATGCCAATTTTCTAGAATCATTATTTCTCTGGAATATATCTATGAGAGTTTTCCACATTGAAAAAGGAGTCTCCTTACGATGCAAGTTTTAAACCAAATTATCTTTGACACCCTCCAAAATAATCCTCCTAGCCTTTATTGTGTCTTTCTTCCGCTAAGCAAGTGCTTGTGCATCTGATGTTGCTCGTTTTGGAATGTCAATTTGTGTATATTCCCATACTCCATTATCATCCAGGACATCTTCCATACTGTCTTTCCAAGCACAAAAATTCGAGTGCCCTCCAATGCATACTCAAGACTTAATCCATTAAAAGAAATTTTTCCTGCATTGAAGAAGATCTGCACCAGAAACTCTGCAAATCAAAATTTCTCTGAGAGAAGATCTCAAAAAATGTTTCTATATAGTCTTTTGTAGCTCTGATAACATGTAGAAATTGCAAGAAATTTACAGTTTCTAATGAAATCAAGATGGAATCAAGAGACAAAAATTTCTTCTAATATTGTACAAAAAGGAAAACATGTGATAGAAACACATGCAATAACATGCAACCATCAAAACTCAAGGAACACAATGATTTTATAAGGGAACCAAATTGGGATAAACCACTCCGCTGCTTTGCTTTAATTCATATGAGAATATGGATCAATTACAATGTCTTTCTTCAATCCCAAAGCACAAACTATAATGCAATTCCCATCTCCTACTCACTGGCCTACCTGACCAACACTTAGCCAATTCAAACCTCAACCTTCCTCTTATTTCCTTGCGCAATCTAGGAGGAAATTAGCTCCTAAATAATAGGGAAATTACCTATTTCCTTGTGCAAATCCTGAATAAATTGACTACTTGCTCAATGCAGTCGTTATACACTCAACTAGTATATAATTTATAATTACAATGATTCCTTTTCCTCCACTCAAACTAGGCAATTCAAATGCCATGCATGAATGGGTTTATTTTTAGTAAATTGATCAGTTAACTGAGAAATCAATGAGTTAAAAATTGTTATAACTACTCAATTGAACTCCTACTCACTCCACTAAAGACTAGAGCTCAGTTAACTGAGTTTAACTAACAATAACTCCTCTAGATTGCTAAATTTTAGCAATCAACTCATGCACAACTCTACTTCTAACCTATAACTCAAATTTATTGACTTAACTAGGAGAAAAGCCATGTCACTCCATCTAACTACAATCCAAGTCATTATTTTGATGTGGAAAATCAAATTTCTCCATTTGACTAAGGCACAAGTCAAATGAACCCTTTTATTGTTACAATTTCAATAGTGGAGGCATTGTGGGCTCTAGATTCCTGTCAAATTATAGGTGGAGGCATTGTGGGCTTTGTATTCTGTTATCACAAAATCAGTCTTTGAAGGGGCTGCTAATCAGATAGACTCTGTGTAACTATTTCAGACCAATCTTTGGACTAAGGATTAGCCTCCCTAGCCCGAGAGGGCTCTCTCTAAAAATTATGATTTTGTATTTTTTGACAAGAGGGTTAACTCTAGAAAAGTAAATTGAATAAACAGGTTGGCTGGACAGACATTACAAATATTTCCATTGGGCTTATGGAGTTGATCGTATTTAATAAAATATAACACTGCTCATGCATAGAAGTCAGGGCATGTAATGTTTTAAATACTCAAAACAACATCTCTTAGAAACCTCAGCTTACAAATACACACAGGAAATCAGAGCAGCATAAGTGAATTCTGAGTGATTGTGTATTCATACAACTGTAAAAACATTAAACATAAAGAAAAACCACATATCTTGAGCATTTGAAACACCGTATGAATCCTGAGAAGATAAGCAGCAAATTATATTACTAAACTGGGTTTTTCACAAGCCAAAGCAATACTCTGTTTTTCAAAATATCCAACCCTGATTACATAGATGTTTCAGCTATATATAGAAACAAGAGTCTAACTACCTGGAGCTTCCTCCTCCAGCATGAGGGGAGCTCGATGACTGCTACTAATGACACCTATCTGT
>APFE031622608.1:0-13980 GCA_000404065.3 Pinus taeda
CCTCAAGGTCAACCAACACTAATGCAATGTATTAGTTGTTGGTACATCGACCTATCAAAATGTCACAATATTGGGTAGTAGACATTAGTAAGTAGGACACTAGCCACCTACAAGAAACCTTGATGTTGGCGATGAGCACCACTAGGCCAACCGTTCACCTTAGAGGCACTGGGAGGTGGTTTTGTACCATGTGCACAGTCTGTATTATTACTAAACCAACCAAAACCACTTGTACACCCTGGGATGAAAATGGTGTTTCTCCTTAGATGATGTCCAAGGCCCCAAACAAAGCCATCCTTGTCCAAGGGAAAAATTATCCTCACATTAACACCCATACAACATCTATATTCCTTTGGTTTATAATGATAGAAAATAGTGCTCCCCAACACTTAAATGTGCAAAAAGCCCCAACTAACCTACATGCCATGTCAATCTTGTCCTCGATATTAGAATATCATCCTACATTATCCATTAGCTCATCTAGATAGGGGGTTCAACGACTCTCACTCCATGGTTGGGGACTATAGTCCATCAAGTCTAGGTCAAATTTCAGGCTAACTGTATCAAGGAAACCTCAAGGTCAACCAACACTAATGCAATGTATTAATTGTTGGTACATCGACCTATCAAAATGTCACAATATTGGGTAGTAGACATTAGTAAGTAGGACACTAGCCACCAACAAGAAACCTTGATGTTGGCGATGAGCACCACTAGGCCAATCGTTTACCTTAGGGGCACTAGGAGGTGGTTTTGTACCATGTGCACAGTCTTTATTATTACTTAACCAATCAAAACCACTCGTATGCCCTGGGATGATAATGGTGTTTCTCCTTAGATGATGTCCAAGGCCCCAAACAAAGCCATCCTTGTCTAGGGGCAAAATTATCCTCACATTAACACCCATACAACATCTATATTACTTTGGTTTATACTGATGGAAAATAGTGCTCCCCATCACCTAAATGTGCAAAAAGCCCCAACTAATCTACATGCCATGTCAAGATTGTCCTTGATATTAGCATATCATCCTACATTATCCATTAGCTCATCTAGATAGGGGGTTCAAGGACTCTCACTCCATGGTTGGGGACTATAGTCCATCAAGTCTAGGTCAAATTTCGAGCTAACTGTATCAAGGACACCTCAAGGTCAGCCAACACTAATGCAATGTATTAGTTGTTGGCACATCGACCTATCAAAATGTCACACATGTCCTCGATATTAGCATATCATCCTACATTATCCATAATTTAGCTCATGGAGATAGAGGGTTCAAGGACTCTCACTCCATGGTTGGGGACTATAGTCCAAGGAGAGGTCAAATTTCAGGCTAATTGTATGAAGGACACCTTAACAAGGTCAACCTACACTATTGCAATGTATTAGTTGTTGTACATCGACCTATCAAAATGTCACAATATTGGGTAGTAGACATTAGTAAGTAGGACACTAGCCACCAACAAGAAAACTTGATGTTGGCGATGAGCACCACTAGGCCAACCATTCACCTTAGAGGAACTAGGAGGTGGTTTTGTACCATGTGCATAATCTATATTATTACTGAACCAACCAAAACCACTCGTATGCCCTGGGATGATAATGGTGTTTCTCCTTAGATGTTGTCCAAGGCCCCAAACAAAGCCATCCTTGTGGGGCAAAATTATCCTCACATTAACACCCATACAACATCTATATAGCTATGGTTTATAATGATGGCAAATAGTGCTCCCCATCTCCTAATTGTGCAAAAAGCCCCAACTAACCTAGATTCCATGCCAAACTTGTCCTCGATATTAGCATATTAACTAGATTTATTATTTCTTTGTGACTCAAGTTGAAAAGTGGAAATACAAAATATTTAATAAATGAGAGAAAATATTATTTCAGGGGTGTTACCAAGCCTATTGCTTGAGGTATAAGACAAGTATATATTGCTAGAAAAATAGAGATAGGGAGTAATTAATAAATTCTTAAATTCCTTATTTGAAATAAAGAAAAAACTCTACTTTTAGCTTTTTTAATAACCACTAAATTCTTTATTTGAACTAGTTCCTTATTTGAAGTAAGGAAAAATCTCTAATTTTTTCTTTTAGTAATTTCTAAATTCCTTATTTGATACTAATAAAAAATATAAAAAATAAAATTTTTTATGCATTCAAATGGAAATTTTAATTACAATTCCATTCCAAATACCAACCTGCATCTACAACACTATTTTGTCAGCAAATACATGCACGATTTTGTGAGTAAATGTAGGTTGTTGAAGTAACTGAAAATAGTTAGTAAGAATAAAGTTGCTCATAATAAACTAATTGTTGACCCCTCCTCATCATCTGATGTGATTAGATCATCACTCAGTATAAATAGAGCAGTTCTGATCTCAGGATTGATCCCGCCACAACTACACTGCTAAACTTACTTCCATGCAAGATTTTGTCTGATTTTCAGAAGAACAACTATTGAAATTTACAAGCAGGGTTCAGATTTTCCTCTTTTGGAAGCTAGAGTTCATGAAAAATATAGGTACTTCTCATTGTACTCACTTTTTTAAACAGCAAACAATTGTGCAATGACTGGCATTTTACAGACGTGATGTCTTAATTTTGGTTGATAAATGCTCCGTTTTTCGTATATATATCATATCAATTTGTGTAGCACATTTGATAATTTCATTGAAAATTCATTTCACATTGGTTGGTTAGTTGTAATTTGTTTGCCTACAATAAGTTTTTTTTTAGGATTGGATTGAAGCGGTCTGATTTTTTTTTTTTTTGTCAGTTACCAATCCATGACCTAGAGGTGCAGCTCCACCATTGTCATGCTTTCAAGTCAATACCTTTGCTTCTAGCTATGTCCTGTGGTCTAGCCTAGCAGCAAGTTTGGCCTCTGATCTTCAGTCAACAAATACTATCAATGCAGTAGTATAAGTCATACAAGGACTTGACTCAATCTGAGTGTACTGATTTGAACTTTGGTCTAGGACAGATTTCATTAATATAATATGACTGTAGGTTACCAAACTTATAAACAGTCCTCAGGAATAGTTTCAATCACAATGTTGTCGTCATCATGTTGCCACTGAAATATTAAGACATGCTAGGTCTCCTTACTTGAACAACACCTAAAACACATCCTTTAGGACTGTGTATTGAGTCTCTTTCTTATTGTGGATTAGGGGTTCATTTAGGCTCCCTTTGATTGCGTCTTAGTTGTGAATAGAAACTGCAACTAGGGCTCTTTTGGAGCTTCCTTTGACAGCATATGGAAGCCTCCTTGCTGTGATGAAGAACCTTCTTTTGGGACAGCGAAGGAGCCTCTCTTCACTGTGATTTAATCCCTGTGAGTGCACCTTTTCTAGGCCCCAAAATTGTCCCTCAGCATTGACTTCATGTGGATTTGTTAGAGGTTTGTTGTCTACATTTCCTTTTAAAAATCTAGTGCATGAATGATTGTCCACATGTTCATGGAGAAGAGAACATATTTGCATTTGATGTGGTCCAGAGAGAATTTTTTTATTTGGTCAAGCCTGTATTCTTCATCAATGATTTTCTTGACATCGTTTTCATTCTCAGCACTATAGTTGTATATGTCATTGAGGGTTTACAAGTTTAATCAATCTTCTGGGGCTGTCCAATTTTGTTATTGTCAACAATAGAGCTATCTATAGGTGGAAATGGATTTGTTTGACTTAAAGCTTCAATAATGGTGTGTTTATAACATACTCTTTGTTTGTCTACCAGGGAATATCGATCACATATGTCAATAACTTTGTCTTCCAGATGAATATAACCAACACATATTTGACCTCTATATGGGATATTTGGATTTTTACTAGAAACACAAACATTATTTGAAGGTATTGTGCACCACAAAACTAGTACTGGGGCCTTGGAAATTATTGAGGCATGAGATCACAGGCCTTAAGCCTTTAGTGATGCCTCTCAAGTTGAAAAAATATGAACATATACTTAACCAGCACAAATTACTTTTGTAGAGTACTTTTTGTATCCCACTAAGAATATAACATCCCATAGATGGATTTGCATAACATAAATTGGTCTTAAGGCTTGGACAATAGTTAGGGGATGAAAAGAATTAAACTAGGGCATGGAAAAGGCTTATCAATATCAATATCCATGAATGAGGCTCGAAACCACTACATATGACCTATGTAGGGGATCATTTGACTACAGCTAGGATTATAAACACCATTATGAGGTATTTCTCATTACATACTAGTCTTTGAAACCTAATAATGGTCAATTGAGGAAAACAAGATTCTAAGACCCTAAATAAATCTTCTCAAAATCAACAACCATGAATAAATCCCCATGACTAAACTCCCAAACCACTGTGTATTACCTTGATTTTTCACCCATTTATGCATTCAAATTTTAGGTAATTCATCTATGAATTTCATTTTAAGGGTATGTTTTTTCTATGGCACAAAAAACAAATGGTTATTCCAACTGCTCCATCTTGTGATAATTTAATCCCATAAAGCAAGGTATTTTGGCTTGAGGTAGAAATGAAACAAATGATGGAATACAGGAGACAACAATTGATTCAACTGATTAGCAACTACTGAGTTTCTCAACATTGATAATAGAGCATTCAGGTAGTTTAGATTTCCTATGTATAATAAGGTGTCATTGTGGAAATAATAAAATCCAATATTTTTTTTTGGAAATCCAAGTTATAGTTCTCAAGTTTCAGTGCTATGTTGTTTTTTATGGTGTTTAATCCATTTCCACTAACAAAAGCACTTTTCAATCACTCTACATAGCTTAGGACAAAACCAACTAGTATTTTCGGCAATTGGACTAGATGATGTTATTGATATAGAACAAAAATCCCCACAGTTTTTGTTTGGAATACTCGTATGGTACTTTTTTAAGCAGAGAACAATTGTACAATGACTGGCATTTTACAGACGTGATGTCTTAATTTTGGTTGATAAGTGCTATGTTTTATAAGCTCTGCGTTTATAAGCTCTGTTTTGGTTGATAAATGATCTGTTTTATAAGCTCTGCATTTAATTCCATTTTTTTCTGTGAGGCCGATCTTCCATAGTTTTTGCCTAAAACAGGTATGTGTTTAGGCTTTCTATTTGTTTTATTAAAAAATATCTCTTTGAATAAATTATTATCATATCCTGTTGCCTGTTCAGATTGTTGGGGCTACCTTTAGATTATATCTTTTTGATTTTGCAGACTTTAAACACATATCCAACCCATTTCCTTGTAAGCTCTACTAAGCATAGGATGATAATACATTGCATTTTCTTGGATCAGATTCTAGCTTAGTTATTTCCTCTACTTTTGGGCATATGCAAAGTTAAGTGCATTTTAATGGAATTTGATTACTTGTTTCTTTGTGTTAAGTTATTTGCAAATTTCCTTGTTGACACTCTGACATCAATGTAAGTTCATCCATATGGCACGAATAGGATTCTCATCAATCTGAGTCGAACATGGTTAACCCTTGACCCAATACAGCTCCCAAAAACACTGATAACTGCTTGCTGCACTAGGTGTAACTGCTTTATAAGATATGGCGTCAACATTCAATCCTCTTCCTTTACATAGTTACCAATCCATGACCTAGAGGTGCAGCTCCACCATTGTCACGCTTTCAAGTCAATACCTTTGCTGCTAGCCATGTCCTGTGGTCTAGCCTAGCAGCAAGTCTGGCCTCTGATCTTCAGTTAACAAATACTATCAATGCAGTAGTATAAGTCGTACAAGGACTTGACTCAATCTGAGTGTACTGATTTGAACTTTGGTTTAGGACAGATTTCATTAATATAATATGACTGTAGGTTACCAACCTTATAAACAGTCCTCAGGAATAGTTTCAATCACAATGTTTTCATCATCATGTTGCCACTGAAATACTAAGATGTGCTAGGTCTCCTTATTTGAACAACACCTAAAACACATCCTTAGGACTGTGTATTGAGTCTCTTTCTTATTGTGGATTAGGGGTTCAGTTAGGCCCCCTTTGATTGCGTCTTAGCTGTGAATAGAAAACTGCAACTAGGGCTCTTTTGGAGATTTCTTTGACAGGTTATGGAAGCCTCCTTGCTGTGATGAAGAACCTTCTTTTGGGACAGCGAAGGAGCCTCTCTTCACTGTGATTTAATCCCTGTGAGTGCACCTTTTCCAAGCCCCAAAATTGTCCCTCAGCATTGACTTCATGTGGATTTGTTAGAGGTTTGTTGTATACATTTCATTTTAAAAATCTAGTGCATGAATGATTGTCCACATGTTCATGGAGAAGAGAACATATTTGCATTTGATGTGGTCCAAAGAGAAATTTTTTATTTGGTCAAGCCTGTATTCTTCATCAATGATTTTCTTGACATCGTTTTCATTCTCAGCACTGTAGTTGTATATGTCATTGAGGGTTTACAGGTTTAATCAATCTTCTGGGGCTGTCCAACTTTATTATTGTCAACAATAGAGCTATCTATAGGTGGAAATGGATTTGTTTGACTTAAAGCTTCAATAATTGTGTGTTTATAACATACTCTTTGTTTGTCTACCAAGGAATATCCATCACATATGTCAATAACTTTGTCTTCCAGATGAATATTGACAGTAAAAGGATGAGACTTCCTAATCCCATCTGGCTTGAGGAATAAATTCAGATCGTAGGCATAAAAAATAGCAGGACTGTCAGATTCCATGATATAGGATCTTTTAGTATTGAACTAGCAAATCTTCCCACAATCCTATTTAGGGAGTGCTAACCAAATCCATTTGAGTAGTGAATTCCCTTTAAAGTAGTCAAGGTAGTGATTGTACCATGATTCAAATAGTTGGAAGACATTTATTTATCATAACTAGAAAGTTTTCATGTCTTTGTATACTTTTAGAATACGAATGAACTTGCATAGATTCCCTTTGAGAATACCTTATTGGGAACCTGTTTTAATTTTTTTTGTCAGTTCACTCACCTATTTCTTCCATTTTCTTTTTAGTATCCTTAGATAAAATAGAATTTTTTAATTTTTGGAATGGGTTATAGTTGTTAGGAAGTATTGAATAGTTCATAGAATTCCTTCTTTCATTTATGAATGTAGTTGTTTACCTTTGGACACATATTAATACAAAGTGTATTATATCTCCAATTAAGAAATATTTGGAATTGCCTTACACTATATTACAATCAGTATTTTTACCTTTAATCAAAATGAACGAGTACGCCTTCCATAATTTTCCAGGGTTCTAACATTAGAAAATACTCTGGCTGCATTTGATTTCGTGTAAAACATATTTTCCCATTGGATGTTACATCATATTTCTGATGCTCGCCTATAGTATCATTGTCTTCTGGAGTCAGTGAGTTTACACCATATTCTTTTCTTAGAGGCTTGAGGTGTTTATATGTTTCTAATATTGTGTAATTGTAGTGATGAATGGACTGATAAGTTTGACCCAAGTAATGATACAAAACTTTTGTTTAAGGTCCATTAATCATAAGGACCAATTTCTCATCTATTCATTGTATCAGGTTACAATGAGCTTGCAAGAATATTAAGTCATTCTGCACAACCCACCTCCCATTAGTATTAGTCATAATGAGAAAATTTTCATGCACTCATTGAGTCAAGGGAATTTTCTAGAATATAAAGCTATCCAATGTGACCCATCTCCCATGAGCATTGGTCATAATGACAAATTCCTCATTTGCTCATTGCATAAGGTGAGAGGGTGAAGAAGTGGCATTGAATATAGTGAAATGAAATCACATGGCATTAATTTTCACCTATAAGGCTTATACCTAGTAACGAAGACTTCAGAGGAAGGTCAAATCACCATTGCAAGGCTTCTTGGCTCAAAGGACACCTAACCATGCAGTTTTTCACCATAATCAAGCCTATTTAGCTTTCTATCCCAACCTATTCATAGATCCATTCTCTTTAAATTAATATTTGTTTATTTCTAAGCATCAGTGGGTGGAAGTAACAATAGTATTGAGTGGGCACTGACAAGTGCACTTAGTTTGAAAGTTTGGAAGTCAGATAATTTGGGGAATCATTATCTGTCAGATCATATCTTCCTCTGAACATCGGAAAATAATTCTTGTTCGAAGTATATCCATCAAGCTATCAACACTCCGTTATTCATGTATGCATGAAAGTCAGCTAATCATACTACTTCTTAAGTAACAAGAGTCATTAGACATCATATTATAACATCACATCTCCCTCACAATGCTTAAAAGGTAAGCTTACTTAAAACATAAGCATTGAGCTATATGCAACCTTCTCTTAATCATATGGTCCATGTGCTGGAATTATCCAGTCATAATCATGTAACTTATATCAAATTCAGTTATCAAGACATGCCTTTCATCAGGAATCATCGGACAAGAACAGTCATTAAAGATTTTATGGCTCCCTCTTAAGCCTTTCTTGAAGTCAGATGAGGCAACAACTTCAGAAAAGGTCTGAGTCATCATAGTCCTAGTTGTATCATCCTTCATTGCATCAAATTACCCAATTCATGATGGCAAGGAGAATTTCTCATCGAGCATTCATATATGTAGAACCATTCTTCACAAAATCCTGATTTAATGCAATCAATATATCATGTTATTTTTCTTATTTTGCTTGTATACTTGCTTCTATTTTTCACAAGAATTGATAGATATTTGGTTAGAGTGCTATGCACTTCTTCTAGATGACCTTCATGATTGAAGGCTTTAGGTGAGGTTTACTTCTTAGCAAAGGTGCGACAATTTCCTTTACTGATAGATCCTTGAGAGGTTTGATTTTGGCCTAGAATGGTTGTTCCTTTGTTGATTCTTGTTTCCACTTGTAGTTGCAAGCTCATAGTAATTAATGATTTTCAATCGTCACTATGACGTCATGTCAATCATGTTTCATGATACAAGATTAATGTAAGGCAAATCAATGTAGGATCACAACCAAGTTCCATCATAGGTCAAAATTTTAGAAGGCTACTTCCTTTATTACAAAAATTGTAACTGTCTTATTTTTTCACAAAATCATAGGCCCCATCCCCTGGTTTCTTTCAAACAATGTCTTTGTCAGTTCCACTGTTCATAGTTTGTCTCTATGACCATTGTAGCTATCATGAGATAGACAAAGCTCAGCATCTGAGATACCCTTACTACACTAGTTCTCCACACAAACTGCATTTCCATCTACAAATCGAGACATAAGTCGAATGAAATAATTCACTGTGTCTTTGTTGTGAAGGTTGATTCAAACATAAGTCCAACATTTTGCTCTTCATGACCTGTTTAGTTGAGGCCACATAGCTTAGGACAAATCCAACTAGTATTTTTGGCAATTGGACTAAATGATGTTATTGATATAGAACAAAAATCCCCACAGTTTTTGTTTGGAATACTCGTATGGTACTTTTTTAAGAAGAGAACAATTGTACAATGGCTGGCATTTTACAGATGTGATGTCTTAATTTTGGTTGATAAATGCTCTATTTTATAAGCTCTGTTTTGGTTGATAAATGCTCTATTTTCTAAGCTCTGCATTTAATTCCATTTTTTTTCTGTGAGGCCGATCTTCCATAGTTTTTTCCTAAAATAGGTATGTGTTTAGGCTTTCTGTTTGTTTTATTAGGTATGTGCCAGATCATAACTTTACGTTGTTGTCACTATTTTCACATCATGTGGATCATTCCTCCTAGAGAGTTGGCATGCAAGACTCACCTGAACCATGGACACTTTCTGTGTATCGAAGATGAGAATCGAGATGATTCTCCACCCTGGCTTCTTACAGCTTCACATCATGCATGGGTTGAGATTTCCTATGTGCCAGTTTCAAATGTGTTCACATCAGATTAAATCCAAGGGAAAATACTAGATTGACAGGAAAAATAGGATCTGTAGACTTTGCTTGAATCACTATGCCATGTCAGTCATGAGATCAAGGACGGATACTATTTGTTTAGAGATTCTAGAGGCTCCCTATCCTCCCTCATCAGCTACCATGATTGTGATGTGTAGCACTTTTTATATGAGAGCTCTTCCTCCGTAAAATGAAACTCATGCTAGTAGATTTACATTTAGCCTAAGGCACTCCAAAAGACAATCAAAAATCATTTTTAAGACTCATTTCATCCAACTCAAAGCAGAATCACCACCCTATGAAACCTCAGGCTGCTTCATCTGTGGTCAGACAATACATAGGATCCACTCATAATCAGGCTCAGTCAAAACCTATGGTGACCTATTTACAAAGCATGACAGTCCTAAGGGGTACGCAGGGTACTAGGAATTTGATATCACATATCGAATTCTAGTATCTCCTATTTTTCATTTTCAAATACTCTATCTAGCTGCTGCATTGCTATATTCTTCGTGTGCCAAATGCTTCATCGTTGCTACACTAATAGCCGTGCCTTTTGTTGATATTAACCATGCCATTTGTGTGATGGTATTTGATAAATGTTTATAAATTTTGATCAGGAAATACCAATTAATCATAGTTAAATGGTTAATTACATGTGTGGTCTCAATTGCACGTTTTCTTTACCCAAATAAAGGGGGTTTGAAGAGTTTATTGTTGCCAACGATATTCAAAACAATTGAGCTTATTGTTTCCAGCGATAATTATTTGGATAGAATGCTTATTATTTTTCCTGAAACTTTATATATTTTTATTGTTTAAATTTTCTGTTTTAAGAGCCACAACATATCTACTGCCTATGACTTTTGAATTCCAAAGTTGGTTAATAAAGTATCCACAATCTAAATTCACTTGTATTTACTTGTATGAGGAATTGCAAATACAATGCACTTATTAAATTGGAGATGAAAACTGAATTACTAAATAGTTTGAGTTAACAACATTTCAATACTGAGACAATCTTCTATTACAAGTGAAAAGAGTGCTGAAATATGGTCATTTGTTTGGAATTCACTCTATGTGCCATTGTACCCAGTTAGTTTTATTGTTCTGTTTATCTGCTTTTCCTTATAACACTTGAAAAGAGGATGAGAATGGAAACTGTAAAGGAGTAGAGAAACATCTTCCTCTGCAATAACAACAACGATGGTGGAATGGTAAACACTCCTCGCATATTCACACCTTGGAAACCTTATCTCGAAATGAAGCTAGTCCTCACTTGCATTAGAGCAAATCCATTTGAACCTTGTTGGGCCTTGAAAGAGAGATCAAATTTCTCCAAACACCTCGTAAACAAATATTCTTGTAAATTCTTTATATTTTTTAATACAAAATAGCTGAAAGGTAAGATAGGCCCCATATAGTTGACTCAGTAATAAAATTTAATTATTTTTAAATTTGATTTTTTTCATACAAAACATGTCTCCTTGAACAGAACATACTGAAAAGGAAGATAACCTGATAACCCCATATAGTTGACTTAGTAATTAAAATTTTCAGTTTATATGGTATCAAATTCCTCATCAAATTTCTTTCCACATCATCCAGTGGTAAAAAATGGTAAAAAATATATCGAAGAATTCAATATATTTTAATACACAATTATATATTTTTAATTTTTTTTACATAAAAATTTATGTTTAATCATATCAAATATTTCATAATTTATAAGAAAGATTGAAGTTTCAGAGTAGTTAATATCTTTTAATATGTAGCATATATTTTTAATATGTAGCATAGATTTTTAATATACAATATATTAAAGGGAAAGATAATAAGATAACTTTTTTGTAAGTTAGTAAAGTTTCAATATATTACTAAATAAACATACAATACAAAAATAGTAGCTGGTTTACCAAACCAATTGTAGAAGAAGATACTCTTTGTCACACATTTAACCAGGCATGCCATTAGATATTTCTGTCTTTACTTTCCCTTATATAGTTCAAAAAAGTTCCCCTTCCCACTACTACTATATGTAGGTCTGCCTATCTGAATAGCTATATAGCTTTGATCTTCAGACCTAAACTTGACAAAATAACTACAATACTACCTATATAAACATAACACAAAACTAAACAAAAGATTGGTCGATGCCATGATCAACTAACACAATATTATTTGCTTGGAGTTGTTATTGTCGTTGGCCCCATTGTTGGGTCCTCCACAAGGGTTGTCGCTGGAGCCTCTAGGGTTGCCAGTGGACAGCTGCCTGCAGCACAAGCCTCTCGAACTCGATACTTCCTCAAGTGGGCCAAATCTCCTATTTCTACATCCATCAATATATCCACATTATCGATATAATTTAGATAGATTGAGAACATTTTGTTAAGATCCCCAATTCTGCCAACATGCAATTTATCTATGTTAACCAAACCCTTGAGAGCCTCTTCAATTCCTTTTAGGTGTTGGTTTATAGATTTTAACTCGATTTCTATCTCGATTTGCCTCTTTTTCCTCTATTCTGCTGCCTCTGCTTGCAGCTTTTCGACTAGAGCCTTGACATGCCAAGCGGTCTCCAAGGTCTTTTGGTACACAGTCATCTATGTTTTGGATTTTCCTGTGTTGATGATCTAATCTCCTTCCTCCTCTATTCTACCATCAAAGATAGCCCTACAATGTCTTCGAACCTCACTCTCCCAGATTTCCACTATATCCTTCCCTTTTGTGTGTGTTTAGCAAAAACCTCCGTTGCTTCCTCCATGCATGTCTGTTTGCAAAACTCAAAGCCCTGAGCATCCGCTCGGGAACTACCTCTTGGCCTACTAGCATCACTCTAGCTCTTACTCATTGCACTCCTTGATAACTGAATTTCCCTCATAGAAATTACTATCACCAACTCACAATTACACCACCTTTCAGTGTTTTGCCTTATGTCGATGAAGCCTGCTCCCTAGCTATGATTTAAAGATGACACCCCAAATGAGACTTGCCTCACCGATATTTAAGTACTTTCCCTGTCCATTTTCAGTAACTCTGACCTACTAGTGATGTTGTTGTTCATTCGTGTGTACTTGTGGACGTCCTTCCTCTCATTTTCCCCTGCGAGCGGTTTCTTCAAAATCATAATCACCCTGACCTTGCTATTGTATGTTTCCCCTCTTGATTTCGTACCTTCCCACTCCTCTTGCCACATCTCCTATTAATGAGACGATCACACTAACAATCTATTATGGGGGAAATCCTCTCCTTCCCATGATTAACCATCACTCTATCCTTGTATTGCAGACACATACCCCTTCTCGTTTCCTAAGTATGTCCATAATGAAGGATTATTTGTTCGTATGAACAGCTAGATCACTGTCTTGATTCGGGCCCACCCCTTCTCTATCAACTTGCCTTAATGGCGTGGAGTGATCTCTCTCTACCAACCTTTGGCTTTCCTCCTTTAGCTAGCCCTCTGAAAACTTGCACATCACGTCGGTGAGCAAATGGACATTATCTACCCCTTTACTTTCCACCCTATCCACCAACACATTCGAAAACCACTGAACTAAGGTGAATGCCATGGTTTTCAACACCTCCAGATGTTTTTGAATCCATTAGATTAATGGGGGCAAGTGCCAGTTCCATGTTACTTTACTTATTTGTGTGCCACATTGTAACTAACGTGTCACTTGAATGATAAGAGGTGTGGTTCCTTCTAGGTCTGGTTCCATGGGAGTTTGCATGGGCTTACAGCCATTCATATGGGATTTCTCAATAAGTGTCTTGGCATATTTTCTTTTATATACAAATATCCGGTGATGTGTCTGTTACACCTCCAAACCAAGACAGTAATGCAATAGACCAAGATCGGTCATGTCAAAGGACCTTTTCAAATCCTGCCAAAATTCTCTTCTCATAACTACCTATGATTACTAAGTCATCGACATACACAACGATGATCACAATATCCCCCCTTGATCTTTGCAGTAGAGGTTAGGATCATAAGGGCTTCTCTTTCGGCCGTGCTGTGCAAAATGCTCATCAATTTTTATGTACCAGGCTCTAGGAGCCCATTTTATACCATAGAGATATTTGGTTAACTTACACACCTTTGTTTCTTGTCTAGGTGCTACCTTTCATTGATT
>APFE031622610.1:0-10925 GCA_000404065.3 Pinus taeda
AATGCCTCCTTCTTTATTTTAGTATCCATATGTTCAATGTACTTAGAGATGCATAAAATACCAAAGAACCTTTAGTGGAGCTTAGCTATTAAATCCTCATTTTTTGGTGCAATTAATATGATGTCACCTTCTTTCATACCACTTCTATTGGGCCATCTAAAACGATGATGGGAAGTTAATGCTCATGGTCGCTCTCAATGTGAGATGATGGGGAGTAATTTATGTAGTACAATATCAATAATTTGATTCACATAATACCATATCAAGTGCTTCATTTACCTTGAGGATTGAGCTTCCATCAATGAGCTTTCAATTAACCTTGAAATGAGCAAATGATGGATTTACTTGAAGAATGGAAGTAAAGTTGGTGAGGTGGCCTCTTAACGTGTCACATACAGATAATTGTCATGCGTAGGAATCAATGTATGCAAAAGGAATGGGTTTGTGGTTGCAATGTGTGGAAGACAAGAATTCATGGAGCAAAAGATGTTCAAAGGTCTAATTGTGCAAGGAAACATATAGACAGAATTCTTCCAAACATCCAAAATTGGTTGTATTGAGAGTGCAAAGAAGATGTGTGTGGAGTGAGAATTTATTAATGGAAGTAGAGAGGGTGTCATATGATTATGATAAAAGCCCTCGGAATTGTTGTTATACAATAGGATATTTAATTCACTATTTAAGTCCTTTAAGAAAATATTAACTTTATTTTTGTCACGCTCGTTGTAGTTTAAAAGGTGAAATTTTACTACTTGATTGTATATGGGGATAGTTGAAATCACATAATCTATGGCACTACTACCCAACACATTGATACAACCCATTTCATTATACTTTGCAAATTAGCATACCAAATAAATTCTTGGTAAAATCTTCAAAATTTCTTTTATACCTATTAGCATGAAGGTAATACCTTCATTTTTCAGGATGTAAATGTTTTAATTTTCATTATTATTTAAAAAGACAAGAATAATTAATTAAAACTAATTATTATTTGAATTTTATAATTAATAAATATAAAATAATAAATTTTCCGTAATATACTAAATTTATTAAAAAATATTATTATTTGAATAATTTTGAAAAATCTTTTACATTAAAATAAAAAATATATAAAAGAATACTAATTTTTATATTAGCCCCAAGGGATAGCTCAATTGGTCGAGTTCCTATTGCTAAGTACCTTTCGACTTGGGAGGTCACAGGGTTAAATCTCCTCAATGCCCTTGGGGTTAGGCTTGATAAGCCAACGTGTAGATCCCTTTGGGTGGATCTGCCTAGATAATTACCCGCGCATGTAACGACCACTTAGTGACCGTGAACCACAATTGAGAAAAAAATACTATCTTTTAAACAATAAAAAAAAAAAACGTAAATTTGCTATTTTCAGAGTCATGTTCAAATATAAATTTAAGTTCAAGTTACGTTTATAATATGTGTTTTCCAAATGATTCCAATGTTAAGCCTTGCAAACAATATAGATATTAAAAAATACATATTCTCTACAAATTATTTTAACATTCATAAATATGAATACTAACATAATTATACTTTTTTCATAAATTAAAAAATATAACGAAAAGTAATTGAGTGATTTGATGCAATTTCAATATAATTATACTTTTTTCATAAATTAAAAAATATAACGAAAAGTAATTGAGTGATTTGATGCAATTTCAATATAATTTAAAGATAGTCCCCCTTAATAATATCCCTACCGCCCAACCTCTTGGAGGAATACCATATCTATTTCCCAAAGAGTGCAGAATGTGTCCTTTCCTAGATGTAGGTATGTTGTAAAACAACCCTGACCTTCAACAACCATTACTCTCCAACATGAATTTTATTGATCCATCCCCATGTTTCATCATGTTTAAAGCTCTGCTTATGATTTATTCAAATGCAGGCATTGAAATTTGAAATTAGTATTAATTCAACAACAAAATTAATCATGAGATGATGAGCTAACTACACTTAGGAAAGACAGATTAGGATTCAACGATGCATGGAAATCTTTGTGTGTAGCTTTGTGTATTAGTGCATTGAGTGCCAATGATGTATTGGTGCATTCAGTACGAAAATTATTAGAAACCCTTCCAAAGCGATGGATAATATGGATGTTTGATATATATGCTCAAATTGTGAAGTTCATCAGGTGAGTGTGATTTTTAATAAGTTTTCACCTCAAAATTCTAAAAGATATGCAGATAGCTAGGTACGGTATACTAATACAAAGAGGACACTAAAGTTCATTTCGTATAAATAGGACACCAAAGTTCATTTGATCCTCTAAGAGGAAGCATGTATTCATACATGCGTTTAAATTGCAATATGTATTTATACATACATTTAAATTGTTCGCAGACACACTTGTTACTTGAAATCTATTTTTACATACACCAATTAAGTGTTTGGATGTTTTATTAGGTAAGTTGCTTTGCCCTCTTGCTTTCCATTTTTTGTTGGGCCCAAAGACCCATGGGGCACAGTAGCGGGGTAGTTTGAGTTTTATGACTTGAGCTCCCCATTGGACGATGCAAGGACAATGGACAAATACCAAAGATAACACTATAGATTATAGGATGGATTTCTCGCTGTGAAAATTTCGAGCCATAAACAATTTTGACAATGAATGCAAATGTCTATTTATGTAAGCAAGGATAGAGAAGTAAGTTTGAACGAGCCATGTAGGTGGGTTTCAAGACTCTGCAATCGAGATAAGGGTTCCCCCCTCCATGTGGCTAACTTTATGACAACATCATCAAACTCAAGAAATACACTGTGTTAGTTTCTACTAAAAATGCATCCCTTTACAATGCAATTTAACCAGTAAAATTACAAAAAAACTCTTTGCAAGTAACAATTAAGTTCAATTTTTAGATAGTTTTCCTCAAAGATATCATACCGTTCTCCTTATGGCTCAGAAAAAGGGTTGAAAACAACATTTCCCTATTGATCTTATTGGCACAAGCCTCGATAGGCATTCTAGTGTGGCGATAGTTAAAGGGGAATAGAACATTGTGATCCTTTAATAATAAGTTGAAGTAAACTCCAACATTGAAAGAGGAGACATAGGACCAAAATGAAGGTTTCCATGTGTTGATGTTTGTAGCTTGGGTAGATACTTCTTCACAAACCTAAATGTATAGGCATGCAAAAGTCACCCAAGATCTCCTTAGACACTTGCTCTAGTGTGAGCAAGCTACATTTGTAACTTAACCTAATTTTTCACTTAAGTAAGCATATAATTATTGTGTAGGCTAATTGAGCTAAAGTAAACCTTCTAATAGTAAAATATTTACTTTAGTGATTATGTAGATCTATAATATGAGTTGTGCTTTCATCCAATAGATCTATGATTATGTAGAGTTGTGTCGTCATCCAAAATATGTAATATGCTAGGTCAGCGAATTGTTGAGTGTTAGGTTTGTAAGAAAATTAGTATGGTATCATTGTTAGAAACTGTGAATCACAAAGAATCTAGGTTCATATAGGATCGTCGGGGCTAAGTTCAACCATGATTGTACAAGGCATATTTTGTATAAAAACTACTTAATACATTTTATTTTAAAAAGGGGCCGAAGACAATTTAAATAAAAAATAAAAAAATAAAATAAATGTGATGGGCATGACTAACAACCTGAGTGGGTTGTAAGACCCACCCAACCAAGATACAACAAATAATAAAAAATGATGTAGGCTATAGAATGTACAGGGCCAATCGTTTGGCACAAGAAAACACAGATGCAAAACAACATTGGGGTCTTGTCAGGAAAAGCAAATGAGGAGATTTGGTTGGGGGAGGACAACCGACAACATAGCCAATAGGGCCACCCAATCGTCTGACATAGGATTTGAAGGTTAAGTGAGCAGTTGGGGGAGGATGCTAAGTGGGCTCGACAAGCCAGACGACACCATAAAAAATCGTACCCAACCAATAGTTTCAGACAAGGTTGGTGTTGAGGTGAGCATAAGTAGATGAATCATATGCAACCATAGATTACGGGGAAATGTGCGTAGAAGACAATAGGGGTTTGTGAAGTGAACATGCCATGTGCTTATAAGGGGATTGAGCGATGCAAACTATCGCTAAGATAATAAGACATTGGCATAGATATGAGGGTGTGACTTGGAGAAGACATAACAAAGGATGTGACAATAATGGATTGACTAACAAGTGTCTAAGCCAAAGAAAAACTTCACAAGATAGTCGTGACTGACGTAGTTGTGCTAAAAGGACTTAACCATTGAGTAAAACCAACAATATCAAAGTGAATTGGGCGTGAAGGTTCTAGAGTAGAGGCATGCCTCCATTGAAACTAGCACAACCACCAACAAGCCATTCATGCAACCATTTAGGTGAAGTAGACGATTGGGAAAAGAAGCCATAGTTATTTTTGTCAATTTTTTTATTACGAGATGGAAACAACTAGTTTCAAGTTCAAGGGCCTGTTGGATGGTGCTTACAATTTCATTCCATGGAAGGAGAGGATAATGTTTCTTCTCATGGAGAATGACCTTTAGTATTTTGCAAACACCCATATTATGACTCCTTCAAACACTGCAAATTTGGCAGTCCACAAATTGAAAGATGTGAAAACCATATATATCATCATGGATGGCGTGAAGGATCATGCGATCCCTCACATATCAAGGAAAAATAGTTCCCATGAGATGTGTACCACTCTAATGAAATTATATTAGAGTGATAATTAGAACAAAAAAATGATGTTGAGGGAAAGATTAGGAACACCAGGATGACTGAATCAGATATGTGGCATCATACCTCACCAGGATTTAGGAAGTTCAAGATGTGCTTGGAGTTATTGGATTAGCCATGTTAGATGAGGAGCCTGTAAGGACAACCCTAAGTGGGTTCTCAAAACCTTGGGTTACCTTTATGATAGGTGTTCTAAAACTAGAGACATTACGATACTGAAGTAGGTTGTTGGATGAATTTAGTCAAAAGGAAATTTGTGAGAAATCATTGTCTAGAGGATAACATAAGAGTGGGGATGATGAGAATCTTGCTCTTACCAGTCAGGAAACAAGGAGAAAAGGTTCAAATAGTAGGGGTTAAGGAGTCAACCTCACTATCCAAGAAGAAGAATGACTTGAATAGATTCAAGTGCTTTGCCTATCATTAGATGGGACACTATTCTTCTTAGTGTCCAGAGAGGAAAAAAGGGGGAAGGGCATGTAGTCAATAGAAGTTGGATTGATAGAATATTAGGAGGAT
This sequence comes from Pinus taeda, assembly GCA_000404065.3. Taxonomy (NCBI): domain Eukaryota; kingdom Viridiplantae; phylum Streptophyta; class Pinopsida; order Pinales; family Pinaceae; genus Pinus; species Pinus taeda. Next base: position 5,240 of record APFE031622610.1, read on the forward strand.
TTTTCCAAGAATTTTGAAACCAAGTTCTCACTTATTTTCTACCTTACCTCAAGAACATTACCAGTGGGTGTGTGACTACTAGACAATGCAGCCACATGGAATATGATAGGGGCACATGAGTTGTTTAACAACTTCACTGAGTGGGACTCAAAATTTCATGTAGATTTTGGAGTTGATTCCAAATAGGCGGTGAAAGGGGTTGGAGTAGTGGTATTCCAGCTTGGGTCTGGAGGCAGGCTAGAAGTGAAGGACATGTTATGAGTGTCAAAACTCAGGTGGATTGTTCTCTCAATATCTATGATGGAGAAGAAGGAGTTATGTGTTGTGTTCCAAGACAAATAAGCACTAATTAGACCTAGGGGATCTAGCTCCGATGAGGGACATGTCATTGGAGTCAAGCAAAGCAACATGTATAGGATAAAGGGCCAACCTATTTGAGCAATGGTATGAAGTAAAGCAATGATAGAGAATAAATAATAGTTCACTTGAATATTGAGAAACTTAGAGGGAGTCATCCTTTTAGTCTAGATGGGGAGGAGTAGTTGATAAATTCCTCCAAATATGTCAATAAGATCTCTTGGTATTAGATGACCTTATAGGATGTTCAAGAGTATGAGGCTTATTGGACGTAGATCAAGGGGAGAAGTACTTCGAGCATGTTTCTAGACCAGGTGGTAGAGGAGTTCTAGGGAAGAAACCAAGGTAACATATACAATTCCAGGATCGAAGCAAGTTCCATGGGGCAAAAGTACCTCCGTCGCTAAGAGGGAGTATTGATATTTGTAACTAGATAAAGTAATTCTACACATGCATAATTGTCTAGGCATGCAAAATTCGCCCAAAATATCCTTAGACACTTTATCTAATGTGAGCAAGTTGTATTTGTAACTTACCCTAAGTTTTGACTTAAGAGAGCACATAACTCTTATGCTGACTAATTGAGCTAAACTAAACTTAGAAAAGTAAAATATTTACTTAGTGATTATGTTTTAGCCTCAATGCTTGATCTAAAGTGAGGTGAGATCTAATCTCAACCATCAATCGCTTTGGAGATTGCGATTAGATATCTAGCTCAAAATGAAGCTATAAAAACAATGCTAAGGAGAGGGACAAGACACACCATACAACAAGACAAGATTGAGAGAGACATCTCAATGAGTGTGATACTCTATTGTGGTATGTTTGAGGAAATGTAGAAAAGGGTCTTAGAGATCCAAATCCACCAAGGGGATTGAGGAACTATCTAGTGAATGATTTACTCGATCAGATCCCACGAATTGTAATATGTTATTTTCTTAATTGGGCCATTATTCTAGGAAGTTTTTCAATTTTATTTTAATGAAGAGTTGTTGAGTGAGCATAATATGATTGTGTCAATATGATTGAGATTGGCTAAAGTACTTTTTTCTTCCACTAATTAAGATAATAACCTAGATGTGCTTTCATTAGGTAGATTTGTAGTCTATTAGGTCAATGAATTTCGAGGTGCTAAGTTCACAGAAAAAATAACACCATTAATCTATGGAAGGTTTCCAAACAACTTTTCACCTCCAATGAAGATCTTACGGTCAAATTCAACTTTAAAGACATCGACTTCCTCCCATCTATTGTGAACTTTGAAGGAAACAATTATTTTACAAGTAGCTTTGCACACTCAACACTTCACTCAAGACTCCAAGCTTCTTCATTACTCACTTCTACATCATCTTTTAACCTCATAATCATCTCAAAAAGGATCTGACATGCTTTGAACCTAATGGCCTTGTTAGAGGCATTAGAGGAGTAGAAACAAATCTTGGAAAAGGCTTCCATGAACACATCATATTCATCCTGAAATCCCATGAAAGAAGCAACAAATCTAATGGTTATCTAGATGAACAAATCCCTCTTAATGACAAAAAGAATGGGCTTTAATGCCTACTCTTGTTCCTTCATGAATAGATCTTTGTGATCGCTGATGGGGGATTCAAATATTTGGGGTTTCTTCTCAAACCTAATGGATAAAATAACTTTGATTGGGCTTGGATACTCCACAAAATAGACAAAAGGCTGAATTTGTGGTCACACAAATGGATATCGTTGGGAGGATGACTTATCCTCATAAAATCTATCCTCCACAACATTCCTATTTACTGGATCCACATTTTCAAAATTCCTATGAGTGTTGTCCACAAAATCAACTCTTTGGTTTCCCATTTTCTATGGGAAGGTAAGGAAAAAGACTGTAAAGGCCATCTTGCTTATATGGAGATGCTCAACCTCCCAGTCTCTCTTGGTGGTTGGGGCATGGAAGATTTGGCTTCTTTCAATATGACTCTTCTCCTAAATTTTTTTTAGAGGGTTGTATGCAGTCAAGGACTATGTCAACATATCATAAAGACCATATATTTACATAACAAAGAACTTACTAGTTGGCTATGTGATGGAGCCCTGAATTCTCCTAATATCTTAAAGTCTTGGCATAACCTTCTCAAGGCTAAGTATTGGTTTTTTGGGAATCTCAGATGGGATGTAGGCTCATGTTCTATTCCACAGATTGGCTTGGATCTGCTCTCTAGTATGTTTGGCTCTCATCTACTATCTCTTGCGCTCATTAATTTTCTCCATGATAAGGGAATTTTTGTGATTAAAGACATGGAAAACATATCTATTTCCTCTTCTTTTTATACTTATTGAAAATATGCAATTGCGCTTGAGATGCCTAATCACTTGATTAAGGAATGGAAATCTTATATATCTATTCTTAAGCTCTCCAGAATAGTCCTCTCTCCTAGAGATTGATATGGTTTGGAGGTTGTCAACAAAGAAAGGTTATTGTCAAGGAGACATATCAGTTAATCTTCCAGCCCTCTAGACTGGTTCAAGTCTTCTCTTGGTTGGCCCGTGCTTGGAAATGTAATTTCCCTAAACTCAAATGCTTTTCTTGGTTGGTGGTGCGTAATAGGATCCTCACTTGGGATATTCTGTGCAAAAGGGACTTCCAAGGTCCAAGCAGATGTGGGCATTGTCTATCTTTCGGAGAGGACATCAACCATCTTTTCATCCAATTCCCTTTTTCCACGTCAGTTTGGATTTCGATGCTTCAATAAATTTGTTCTCCTATAGATTGAGACCGTTCTCACATTGCCTCTTGCCTTGGTAGATGGTCAACGAATCAACCTCTCAATAGATCATTGGTATTCTTCATCATTTGGGGTATTTAGAAGTCCCATAATGCCCACATATTTGACCTTGTGAAACAGGACATCTGGCAGACCAGCTGGTAAATCATCTCATACTACATGGAATTTTCCTCATGCTCACCTTCTAATCTGAAATTTCCCCCTCCTCTTCTTGACATTTCGTTAGTATGTGGGTGTTCACTGTTTTCAGAGACTCCAAGTCTGTAATTGAGTGAGAAAACATGAGAGATTCCCTCTTCTACCCTTCTCTTGAGCCTTGGAAATCTGGAATTAGAGCCTTAGTCTCTGAATTCCACAACTTAGCTATTTCCCACACCTACTGATCACGAAATGGTGAAGCAAACTGATTATCTAAGCTGCTCTTCAGCAACTGATTGGATCTCCTTCCAATGTTTTGACAACAACATTCTACAGGAGGAAGGACAAATTTAGATTTAAGATCTGAACTTTCCTGGTTGAAGCTCTCTGTTTCCTAGTTTCTAGACGGATTTGATTGTTGGAAGTTTCTCTTCACATTTGTTTGCAATGTCCCCTGCATCATCATTTTTCCACTTTTCTCTCCATCGCTGGAGGTTTTGAGATCCAATTTCTAGTTTTGTATGGATTTTTATCTTTCACCTGTGTTGACTTTTTGTCTCTTGGTTTGTAGGAAGAATCTCTTTACTGTGGTAATGGTTCATTGAAGGGCTTTCAAAGCATTGACGGTCTACATCTAAGACTGAAGTTTCTCTGTTAACTTACTTTATTTTGAGTCAAAACACTGATATATATTTTCTGTTGTAACACTTTCTTTATTATTAATAGAAATATTTTTCCCTGATTGGAAAAAAAAATCTGCGTGATCCCTCCTCATGAAAGTTGTGACGTCTCTTTCTCTACTACCGAGGGTTGTTTTCTTCGAGTACAGTCACCATTCCACAAGGAAAAAGGGAACAAATCACAAAAGAAAAAATTGGGCATGCTAGAGGTTGCGGGAAAGGTAGGTACATTATTCTACAGCAAGAAATTACTAATCTCTGCTTCTGCTTCAAATGTCGACCTCCTTTATCTATGGGGGCGTAGTGGATAATGTCGTGAGAAAATTGTTAGATCAATTATGGAGTGAAGGCATTGAAGATAATGTTCTTACAGAGTAAAACATGCATAAGGTGATGGAGGTAGAAAACCCAAGTCCGTGTAGAATGCAGATGGGAAGAACGTGAATGTGAGTGGGGTTTTTCTTTTGGAATGCAAAGAATGAGCTCGTGAGGGATTCTATAGAACTTGAGAGTGCCAAGCAAAGTAACAAGTATAGAAATGGCAGAGAATAATGCAGATGTAGAGAAACGAGAGTGGGGGTGTTAGGACTGTTCAGAGCGGTAGTTTTGAAACGTTCAGAGAGGCAGATCTGATGACTCGTGAGCTTCTTAGCAAGACCAACTTTGATATCAGTATTGGACTGCAGAGAAGTGAAAAATAAGTGTGCGTTGCATTATCATAAAAATGATAGACATGTAAATGCAGGTTAATTCCCATTAAATTCACATTTAAAAGTCTCTTGCATTTTCAATAATAATTTATCTTCTCATCATAACCCTAATGTCCTAATATTATAAATTTAATAATTATTTATTATTTTTTAATTTTTTATTTTTTTTAACCCCATATATATCTCTAATCTTTAAATTTAATTGGCGAAAAAATGAGTCTAAATTTATTTGAGTTTGGAATTTTACAGAGTAAGAGTGATCAAATCTCTTTTCATTTTAAAAAGAGGGTTTCATATCAAGAGATTTGACCTTCTCATAGTTTTTGTAGCTCAATAGGAGTAAGATGATCTAAGGTATTTATATATTATAATATTAATGTTAGTTTTATTTATTTTATCTTTAGTTTTAATGTATTAGTATCAAAATGTTAGCTGATAATGATCTTTATTTTTTTTTTTTATTCTTATTTATTTTAATTTTAAATTTTATTTTGATAATCAAATGTACCACATTACAACATCTCTACATTATGAGAGATTCTTCAGCTTAAATCACATAAAATTTCATTTGCCGACGCGTTTCTAACCAACTAGTGTGGTTCATTGTCAGGAAAACTTGTCCTGATGATGAACCACACTAGTTGGTTCGAAAGGCAAATGAAATTTTATGTGATTTACTCTGAAGAATCTCTCATAATTTTGACATGGATCACAGAAGCCTCAATTCTACAGCATCGCTACATATTAGTTTGGAAATGGCCTCTCTAGGATACTACTTTTAACCTTTTATTATTTTTTAATTGATGCCACACCATTACAACATTACAACATGCCCCCATAACTTTTTTCTTTTAGATTTAACTTAAAAGATGTTATAAAATAAAATTAGATAAATTATTTTGATTTTGAAATGATTTATGGGTTTTGTGTCAGTGGTATTGATAAGCCATGGTATTGTAACAAAGCCTATTTACAAGTTAATATTATCCATGGTTAAGAACCTTCTATTTTATTAAAAGTATTAAGTTTTAATTTT
>APFE031622616.1:2573-35566 GCA_000404065.3 Pinus taeda
TGGAAATTGCAGAAATAAAAATCAGCAGTAATAAACAGCCATTAAAACACATTAAAACACTGATATTTTTTGTCAATGTGACCCTGGAAAAACCCCCTACAACTCCTGGGGAAAACCAGTTTGAGAGCTCTTCTTTATTTCTGGAAAAAGTCTTTTACAGCAAGAAAATATTCAGCAAAAATCAGCAAGCAAACTTTTACAACTTATCTCAGCCTTGCTGAAAAACTGCCCTGCTGAAACTTCACTGTTGTTACTCCGCTGCTGAAACTCCGCTGCTGATACTCTGCAGCTCACTGTCCAGAAATCTCCCTTGCTCTCTTGCTCTCCTTCTCTCAATCTGCTCATGAAAGAATTGAATCGAATGTGATCTTTTCCTCCTTTTCCTCCCTTAAATTAACTCCAAATGACTTTTGGGTGATCCAAGTGACTTTTGGGTGATCCCTAAATCCAATGGCTGAAATAGATTTAGATCAATGGCTGAGATTAAATGCACATTTAAATCTCACTTTCTATTTTTTAATTCACCCACTTTAATAAAGACCCACTTAGTCATTTATTTCCAAAGTCACTTTTCCTTTCTAATTTTTCATTGACTTTATAAAAGTCACTTTAAAATTAGACTTAGTAACTTTATCACTTAAAGTCACTTTTAAATTAGATTTTAACTTTATAAAAATTATAAAGTCACTTTAGGAGAAAAATTAAAATCTTTTGGACACTTTTCCCTAGGCCAAAGATCAAAGCCTAAGGGAACCACTTGTCCTCCGGTACCAAATTTCAACATGCTCTAGCCATGAAATTTGGTGGAGAGGTTGGGGCACATGAGATTTCCAATACCCAGAAAGGGTTTGGTTAGATTTTAAACAGTTCAGGAGATATAAAAATAATCAATATGTTTAATGGAGTCCCTAAGTCTAAACTTAGGGAAATTAAAATATTAATGTGGATTAATATAAAACTGTGTTAGAATGGTCCAAAAGACATGGATTAAGCCGGATCTAATCTTAGCCATCGATTAGGGACTTAATCTCGGTCGTTGATATGTCAACGAGAAAAGTATAAGAGGAGGTTTGAGGGTCACTTGGAGGATACACCAGATGATCAATCATTCTATTCTCTAGAGCGGGGTTTGCTAAGAGAGATAGAATCAGTAATCGGAGTTGCAGCAGAGGGGCATTAAGTACAGAGAGATAGAGACGTAGAGATAGTGCCGGGAGAACAACGCAGGAGCCAAAGAGAGTGATTCAGTAGCAGCCAGGGCTAACGTAGGGCCACGCAGAGGCAGCTAGGAGCTGTGCAATGCTTCAGAGAGGCCAACGTTGTTGACACAGAGGGCCAGAAGGCTAATGCAGGGCCTCCTGAAGTTGACGCAAACGGCCAGAAGGCTGACGCAGGGCCTCTTGAGGTTGACGCAGACCCATTCAGGGTGACACAGGGCTAGTGTTGGGCAGAGAGAGGTTGAAGGAGTCAAAAAATGAAGACGTTGGGGTTTCTGGGGGCAGATTGGAGCAGAGGAGCTGTCGGAAGGTTATCTGTGGTTTCAGTTGGGACATTTGTCTCAGATTGAGAATTACTATTGGCAAGGAAATTCTCTGTTGAGTAAGCCGGATTTGGCACCCAGATTGTACTCTGAAACTGCTTAATAAAAAAAACCCTCAGATAGTTGCACCAATTTTCTCGCATTGGGTTTTTCCGGGGACATTGGTCCAAAAATAACCGTGTCATTTTGTGTGCTTGTTTTTGTTTCCTTCAGTTGATCATTTGTAATATGTTGAACATGCACTAGTGTTTATTTTCAGTATTTACATTGTAAATAACTTGTTAAGTAAAGGAACAAGTAGGTAGGAATAAATCAGTAAAGTGCATGGAGGGTTTCTAACTAGTAGACTTAGAAACTTCAACATGGTATCAGAGGGTGGTTGCGGATCACAGGATAACTGAGGACATCAGTCGAGCGGAGCAATAGCAGCAAAAAACAGTTGTCCCGAGTGATAGAAGCTGTTTCTCGCAGAGCATCAACAAGGGAAGGGTGATGTAGTGCCTGCGTCATCAAGGGTGAGCCAGGAAGAGGTAGCGTAGAGGCTAAGGGAGGCAAAGGGAGACTCATGCAGAGCCACGCAGAAGCTAGGAGGGCTGACGCAGTTGGCTCAGGAGGTCGAGTTGTTGGTGTTGGGATTACGCATAGTCTAGGAGCTCTCACCTTCAGGTTGCTGGGGTTTAGGAGGCTGTGGGAAAGTTGCAAAGTGGAGCTGGTGAGGTACTGTAGTTAGAACAGTACTTGACAAGGCAAGGCCAAGAGGAGGGAGTTGCTATTGAGGGTTTCTAGCCAAGAAATCCAGATCAGTGGCGCGGTTGCACAAACGATCAGAGTAGGGGGCATCTCGACATTGACAGAAGGATTTCCAAGAGGGAAATTGAGACTCAGAGGGAGTCACATTGAGAACTTCTAGGAGGTAAGTAGAAGAGCATCTTCGCACTACACGGAGTAAGAGACCAGGACTGGCTGGACGGAGCGTCAAACTTCGCAGTCTGGAAGGCCAGAATGTTATCCCTACTTGACAAAAATCGTGTCAAGCACTTCGCCTTGAAGACGATAGCTATCCCAGTTGACCCAACTGAGAACGATAAGTACGAGCAGGCAATGGCGAGGGCCAAGACCATCATCCTTGATGGGGTCAAGGACCATGTAGTACCACACATTGCTGAGAAGGAAACGACAAATGAGATGTGGGAGGCCCTAAAGAAATTGTACCAGCATACTTCTGCGCAAAGAAGAATGTTACTAGAAAATCAATTGAGGTCATATCAGATGAAGAAGGGAGAACCGATTAACACCTTCCTCGGAGGACTGAATGAGATTCGAGATCAGTTGACTGCTATAGAAGCCACGCCAGATCAGGGATTGATGGTGAGGACAAACTTGAATGCAGTCTCAGAAGACTGGAAGGTATTTGTCCAAAGTATACTGGGCAGAGGGACACTTCCACCTTGGGATAAGATGTGGGCGACTCTTCGCCAAGAAGAGATCAGACGACAGTCAAAGGTGGGAAGCAGCAGAAAGGGGATTAGAGTCAAAAAGGAAGAGGAGGAAGATGTTGCCCTAACATCTGAGGAAAAGCAAGAAAAGCGGAAGAAGAAGGATCTCTCCAAGATCAAGTGCTTCCACTGTGGGGAGCTGGGTCATTATGCGACCTAGTGTCCAAGGAAGAAGAGTAAGGGAGAGTCTTCCGAGACTAAGGCAGCACCAACAAGGGCAGAGAAGGAAGTGGAAACAGATGATGACTATGCCATGAGTGCACATGGACCACTTGAGTGGAAGTGGGGAGACATCGAGTTGTAGTCAGGTGGACTACAGGCGATGAGGGGTAGGATCCTCAAGGTATGCAGCCTCTTGGATTAGACCATGCTACGGGAGCCTCGAAGAGGAGTAGTAGGACTGGCTGATGTGGGTAGAGATGGATGCGGATGGAGCAGCAGAGAGAGCTACAGTGCATGAGTCCCGAGACAGCGCGAGGCTAATAGGCTACAACAGTGCTAGAGGCATGGGAGTGTTGCACCAGTGCAGGATGGCACAGAGAGGTGTGCAATGATGCGAGATGCAGGGAGTTGTTGCAGCAGCGCAGAGGTCAAAGAGGGAGCACTTGTTAGCGGAAGAGGGAACTTAAGCATCAGGAGGGTCTCTAGCACAACAGAGAGGTCAGAGTTGGGAGATCAATTACTTACTTCTCAGTAACTGAGTTACAGTGCAGCAGTGGGCAACACGATGCATCATGATGAGAGGAGTTGCAAGGCGGATGCAGTGTTGGGAGAAAGGACTAGAAGCAACATAGATGTAGAGGGAGTTGCAGTACAGATGCAATAGTGGCCGTGGCAGGGCCATGGGTAGCAATACAGGATGCAGTAGTGCAGAGGATGGTGGGTAGCAGGCCTAACATCAGCACAAGGACTAATGTCGGATGATCAGAGTAATGCTCAGTGAAGAGTATTGCTAGAGCACAGTCCTCGCTAAGAGGGAGTGTTGATTTGTGGTAGCATCAAATGTGCTCTAGCCACGAAATCTGGTGGAGAGGTTGGGGCACATGAGATCTCCAATACCCAAAAAGGGTTTGGGCAGATTCTAAACAATTCAGGAGATATGAAAATAATTAATATTTTTAATGGAGTCCCTAAGTCTAAACTTAGGGAAATTAAAATATTAATGTGGATTAATATAAAACTGTGTTAGAATGGTCCAAAAGACATGGATCAAGCCAGATCTAATCTTAGCCGCCGATTAGGGACTTAATCTTGGCCATTGATATGTCAACAAGAAAAGTATAAGAGGAGGCTTGAGGGTCACTTAGTGGATACACTAGATGATCAATCATTCTATTCTCTAGAGCGGGGTTTGCTAAGAGAGATAGAATCAGTGGTCAGAGTTGCAGCTGAGGGGCATTGAGTACAGAGAGACAGAGAGGCGGAGATAGTGTCGGGAGAGCAGCACAGGAACCAGAGAGGGTGACACAGTAGCAGCCAGGGCTCACGCAGAGCCATGCAGAGGCAGCTGAGAGCTGCGCAGTGCTTCAGAGAGGCAAGCATTGTTGACACAGAGGGCCAGAAGGCTGATGCAGGGCCTCCTAAGGCTGACGTAGAGGGCTAGAAGGCTGACGCAGGGCCTCCTGAGGTTGACGCAAACCCATTCAAGGTGACGCAAGGCCAACGCTGGGTAGAGAGAGGTTGACGCAGTCTAGAAAGACAGACACTGGGGTTTCTGGGGGCAGATTAGAGCTGAGCCACCGCCAGAAAGTTTATTCGGGGTTTCAACCGGGACATTTGTCTCAGACTGAGAGGTACTACTGCCAAGGAAATTCTCTGTTGGGTAAGCCGGATTTGGCACCCAGATTGTACTCTGAAATTGCTTAATAAGAAAACACTCAGATAGCTACACCCGTTTTCTCGCATTGGGTTTTTCTGCGGACATTGGTCCAAAAATAACAGTGTCATTTTGTGTGCTTGTTTCTGTTTCCTGCAGTTGATGATTTGTCATATGTTGAGCATGCACTAGTGTTTATTTTCAGTATTTACATTGTAAATAACTTGTTAAGTAACGGAACAAGTAGGTAGGAATAAATCAGTAAAGTGCTTGGAAGGTTTCTAATTGGGAGACTTAGAAACTTTAACAGACACTGGTTCGCATAATGACCCAGTTCCCCACAGTGGAAGCACTTGACCTTGGAGAGGTCCTTCTTCTTCGTCTTCTCCTGCTTTCCCGCAGATGCCAGAGTTGCATCCTCTTCCTCTTCCTTCTTGATCCTGATCCCTTTGCTACTACTTCCCACCTTGCTCAATCGCCTGATCTCTTCTTGATAGAGCCGCCCACAATTCTTCCCAATTTGGAAGATCCGCCTTGCCCAGTATCCCCTGGACAAATATCTCCCACTCCTCGGAGACTGTGTTAAGTGCGGTCCTTACCATCAACTCTTCATCCGGCGTGACTCCTATGGAAGTCAGCTGGTCTCGGATCTCCTTCAATCGACTGAGGAAGTGATCTATTTGCTCCCCTTTATACATCGGGTATGACCTTAACTGATTCTCAAGTAACATCTTCCTCTGCACGGTAGTATCCTGGTAAAATGTCTTCAGGGTGCTCGACATCTCCTTTGCCGTTTCCTTCTCGGCAATATGTTGGACCACATGATCCTTGACCCCATCAAGGATGATGCATTTTTCCTTGGCCATTGCCTCCTCATACTTCTCATTAGCTACCAGGTCAACTAGGATACCCATTACTCTCAAGGCAAAGCCCTTGATGCGATGTCTATCTAGAATGGATAAGATCCTGGCCTTCCAAACCATAAAGTTGGATGCTCCGTCCAGCCTATCCCGATCCCTCAGTCCATTCACGACCATCTCTCTACTCTTCTCTGTCGACTCCTCCGAGTCTCTCTATTTCCTGCTTGGAAGTTCTCGGTTCGACTCCTGCTGAGTCTGTCTACTTTCGATGTGGGGCACCATGAAGACGTTGTACCAGCATACTTCCATGCAGAGGAAGATGTTACTTGAGAATCAGCTATGGTCATACCAGATGCAAAAGGAGGAGCAGGTAGATCACTTCCTCAGTCGGTTGAAGGAAATCTAGGACCAACTGACTTCCATAGGAGCCACGCCAGATGAAGAGATGATGGTGAGGACTTCACTTAACGCAGTCTTTGAGGAGTGGGAGACATTTGTCCAGAGCATTCTGGGCAGGGAGGATCTTCCTGATTGGGAAGAATTGTGGGAGGCTCTTCGTTGAGCAAGGCGGGAAGTAGCAGCAAAGGAGTTCGGATTAAGAAGGAAGAGGAAGAGGATGCAGCTCTGGCATCTGCGGGAAAGCAAGAGAAGAGGAAGAAAAATGACCTCTCCAAGGTCAAGTGCATCCACTGTGGGGAACTAGGTCATTATGCGAACCAACATTCGAGGAAAAAGAACAAGGGAGAGGCGTCTAACTCTAAGGCAGTGCCATCAAAGGCAGAGAAGGAAGTCAAGGAGGATGACGATTGTGCCATGAGTGCTCATGTACCTCTATAGAAGAGGTGGGGAGACATCGATCTGTATTCAGGAAGACTACAAGCGATGAGGGACAGGATCCTTGAGGTACCCAACCTCTTGGATTGTACCTTGTGACGGGAGCCCGAAGAGAGAGTAGCAGGACTAGCGGATGTCGGTAGAAACGGATGCAGATGAAGCGACAAAGAGTACTACAGTGCAAAGTCCTTGGGTAGCGTGAGGCTAGCAGGCTACAATAGTGCGAAAGGCACGAGAGTGTTGCAATGTTGTAGGATGGCACAGAGAGGTCTAGAACAGTGCGAGATGTAGGGAGTTGTTGCAACAACGCAGAGGTTAGTAGAGGGAGCATTTCTTAGTGGCAGAGGGAGCTTCAACATTGGGAGTGTTTCTAGCCTGACAGATATGTTAGAAGTTGGGAGGGTACTTCTTAATATCTGAGTTGCATTGCAGTAGCGGTTGGCAGTAGCACGATGTAGCATGATGAGAGGGGGATGCAGTGCAGACACAATGTTGGGAAGATGGACCAACAACAACACAGATGCAAAGGGAGCTATCGTACAGTTGCAGTAGTGGCAATGGCAAAGCCATGGGCAGAAGTATAGGATGCAATAGTGTAGAGGATGTTGGGCAGGGAGGCCTAGCATCAGCACAAGGACCGGTGCCGGATAATTAGGGTGATGCTCAGTGTGGAGTATTATTAGAGCACAGTCCTTTCTAAGAGGGAGTGTTGATTTGCGGTAGCATCGAATGTGTTCTAGCCATGAAAATTGGTGGAGAGGCTAAAGAACATGAGATCTCCAAGACCCATAAATAGTTTGGACAGGTTGTACCCGGTTTGGGAGATATTAAAATAATTAATATTTTTAATGGAGTTCCTTTTTCTAATTTTAGGAAAAATAAAATATTAGTGGGTATTAATATAAAATTGGGTTAGAAGGTTCCAAAAGTCATGGATCAAGGCAAATCTAATCTTAGCCGTTGATTAGAGATTTAATTTTGGCCGTTGAAGGACCAACGAGAAAAGTATAAGAAGAGGCTTGAAGGTCAGTTGGAGAATACACCAGAGTGATCAGTCATTCGATTTGCTAGAGCGAGGTTGCTAAGTAAAGTCGAATCAATGATCAACAACGAGGGGCAGTGAGTACTGGGCAGAGTGGCAGAGACAGTGCCTAGAGACCAACGCAGAGGCAGAGAGCGAGAAGCAGCAGCTAGAGCAGGCCACGCAGAGCCCAACAGAGACAATGCAGAAGCCAGAGGGACTGCGTCATCCATGTAGAGAGCAGCTGGAGTGATGCAGAGGGTCCCAGAGGCTACGCAGTGCCTCAGAGGGCTGACGTAAAGGGGTATGGGGCTGACGCGGAGGCTAGAAGGGCCAACGTAGAGTCGCTAGAAAGGGTTTCGTGGGACAGGTTTTCTGAGTACCTGTTTCCAAATAGAGAGGTATCGCTACCAATTATTTTTCTCTGTTGGGTGAGCTAGTATGGCACCTAGTTGTACTCATGGAAATACTGCATAATAATAATCCCTCAGGATAGCTGCACCGGTTTTCCTGCATTGGGTTTTTCCGGGGATATTTGTCCAACAGTAACGGTGTCACTTGTGTGTTTGTTTTCTTTTAGCTAATGATCTGTAGATGTTGAGACTGTATTGTGTTTATTTCGTTATTTATATGTCTTAAATAATTTGTTCGAATTTAACAAGTAGAAGAAATAAACCAAAATAACCCTGTGGCACTGCGCAGCCTCTAGGATCCTCTGCGTCACTCCTGCAGAGTCTGCGTGCATAACATAGTCCTTCTAGCCTCTGCGCTGTCTTTGCTAGGCTCTGCATGGACTGAATTGGCTGCTTCCTCTCGCTCTCTGCTTCTGCGCTAGTCTCTTGGCACTGTCTCTGTCTCTTTGCCCAATACTCACTACCCCTCACTGCTGATCATTGATTCGACTTTGCTTAACAACCCCACTCTAGTAAATCAAATGACTGATCACTCTGGTTTATATTCTCCAACTGACCCTCAAGCCTCTTCTTATACTTTTCTCGTTGGTCCTTCAACGACCGAGATTAAATATCTAATCAATGGCTAAGATTAGATTTGGCTTGATCCATGACTTTTGGAACCTTCTAACCTAGTTTTATATTAATACCCATTAATATTTTATTTTTCCTAAGCTTAGACTTAGGAACTCCTTTAAAAATATTAATTATTTTAATATCTTCCAAACTAGGTACAATCTGTCCAAACCATTTCTGGGCCTTGGAGATCTCATGTGCTTTAGCCTCTCCACCAATTTTTATGGCTAGAGCACATCCGATGCTAATGCAAATCAACAGGCAGATAGAGGCTACCAGATTGGAATAAAATGTGGGCCGATTTGCATGAGGAGGAATTGAGGCGAGCTCTGTTAAAGAGCTCCATTAGGTGCAATAGCAGCGGATGGAAGATGGTGAATATGGAGGAGAATGTGGCCCTGGCATGAAAGGGTCCTAGTCAAGGACAAGGGGAGCAGAGAAAGAAGAAAAAGGACTTGTCAAAGGTCAAGTGCTTCAAGTGTGGTGAGCTTGGTCACTACAATACCCAGTGTCCTCTCAGGAAGGAGGACAAGGAGTAGAAGCAGGACGAGCAGGTAGCTTCAACAGAGATTGATAAGCTTTCCTCTAGGCTAGAGGAAGACTTCGCTATGTTAACTGATATACCTCCAGGAGTGAGTTGGGATGACTTGGTGTTGTAACCCAAGAGTGCTAAGTTGGGTAGGATCCTTGAGGAGTCCACCTCATGGATCATTACCTAGCTACCGGGGCCCATATTATTTAGTAGCAAGATGGATCAATGGCAATTGATGTAGTCAGAGACCGACTGACAATTGCATAGACTAGTAGTAGTCAGATGCAGGGGAGCATTGTGCATAGTTGGCAGCAGTGCAATTGGTAGAGTGCATAGTCAGCAACAACGCAAATTCTTAAGTGACAGTGCAAATGCTAGTAGCAGTCAAAGACTCGGGAGGCAGATGCATCATACTGAACACAATTGATTTAGTATTTTGGATGCTTTTCAGTTGCAATTGTTGCATTTTCAACAACAACAGATGAGAGGGAATTGCAGTGTTGGTAGCAGTATGGCAGTGTCAACAACAACACCGATGCAATGTATATCTGAGTTGCGCAGTGGTTGGTGGGAAGTATGGCCAAACATCAACAACGTGACAGGAGATGATGCAGAGACTGGGTGTTGTGGCAGGGAGTGTAGCACTAGAGAACATTCCTCGCTAGGAGGGAGTGTTAGTTTTTGTAGTATTGGATACATTCTAGCCACGAAATTTGGTGGAAAGGCTAGAATAAGTGAGATCTCCAAAACCCATAAATCGTTTATGGAAATTCCACATAGAAATGACTTAATTAGAATATTAACCAAATTTTAAATATTTCCTAAGTCTAAGCTTAGGGAATATGGTTAATTAATTAGTATTAATTAAGTCAAGGTGAGAATCATCTAGAAACTCACATGGATCGATCCATAAATGATCCTAGCCATCGATTATGTTTTAATCTTGGTCGTTGGTGATCCAATAGAGGATCATAAGAAGAGATTGATGTGGTGATGGGGAATACACTTGAGAACACCAGAAGTTCGATTTCCTTGGCAAATCGATTTCCAGAGTAGAAGCAGTCAGCTGCCGGAGAGCCAAAGATCACAGGAATGAATGAGGGGCAGGGACAATGAGTTTGGAGGAGATTTTCCGTATCTGGAGAGTCAGCCACAGGAGGGTCGAGTTTCCTCAGTGAGGCTGCGCAGAGGCAACACAAAAGCTTCAGAGGCAGTAGTTTGATTTGGCTAGACAAAGGGTCGATTCAGTGGTTTGAGGCTGGGAAGATTTCCGGAAGGTAACAACGAGTCATTCTCAGAGGTTGGATTGGGAAGACTGCTTGATCAGTTGCAATTCCAGGCAGAGTGTATAAGTGGCTGTGCAGGCTTGACGCAAGGGTTTCGTGGAGCCCATTTAGAGCCAGTTTCGGAGTTGGATCAGTGTCGGGTGAGAAAAAAATTGTCTCGCTAATTTTTGTGGCTAGTTTCTCCTATAGTGGATTGCCAGTTTGTGAATCCAGATTGTACTCAAATTTTCACTGTTGCATGCTGCATCGGTTTTCCCAAGGTAGGTTATTTCCGAGGACATTTGTAAAAAAATAATGGTGTCATTTTTATTGTGTGCTAGTATTTTCTCAATTTCCAACGCTATTATTACCGCTGTATTTTATTTGTGAAGGTTGCAGTGTGATTTATTTGATATTTGTCATAGCAGATAAATTGTTAAAATACTTAACAATTAGAAAAATAAATTCCAGTTGCTGCAATAGGATTCCAGTTTTGGAATTTTCACATGGTATTAGAGCGCAGTTGATTAGCCGGAGAGCTTAGAGGCGAAAAGAAGGAATTTTCGCTGCTTAGTGTCGGTTGCATGCCGAAATTCCCTTGGGCAATGTAGTCTTTTCCTAGGAGGCCAAATTGTTTTAGGAAGTTTGATTTTTTTGAGAGGGGCAGAAAAATTTGATTCTTCTAGATCAAGTGATTCCAAAGGTAGAGGGAGAATCTCAGTCATTTCGTTGGGCAGATCTCTAGCTAGACGCAGAGGGTTTTGCAACAGTACGTTGGAGCAGAACCAACATCAGGGTGGAAGAGAAGAGCACACACAGAGGGAAAATTTTCCTCAAGGAACTTCTAGTACCTAGTGTCTCAGGAAGAGGGACAAGGAGGAGAAGCAGGACCAACAGGCAGCTTCAACAGAGATCGATGAGCTTTCCTCCAAGTCGAAGTAAGACTTCGCTATGTTCTCCAATCCATGTTGCATGAAACTTCTATGAACCCAGTGTTTCGCACTGTACCCGTACCCGAAACTCCGGAACTCAGACGAAACTCGACTATCATGTAATCATCTATGGGAGTTAATATAGACTTGGTTTTCTGTCTAAATTGTCATCTATGTGTTTTATAATTTTATTCCCTTTTTACTTACAAGATAATGTGTTATTCACTTACACACACACACACACACACACACACACACACACACACACATATATATATATATATGATGTTTTAGTTGGCATTTCGGCTAACATTTCCATTTTTGGGAGGTGACGTTTCTAAACATACCCGTTTCGGAAATTCCAAAACATTTCGGCGTTTCGTGCAACCTAGTCGCTGATATACCTCGAGGAGTGAGGTGGGCTGACTTGGTGTTGTAGCCCTAGAGCACTATAGTTGGGTAGGCTCTTTGAGGAGTCCATCTCATGGATCATTACTTGGCTACAGGGGCCCACAGTATTTAGTACTAGTATGGATCAGTGGCAGTTGATGTAGTTAGACACCGAGTGATAGTTGCAGAGACTAGTAGCAGTCAGATGTCGGGGAGCACAGTGCAGAGTTGGCAGCAGTGTAGTTGGCACAGTGCAGAGTTAACAACAACGCAAATTCTTCAGTGACAGTGTAGATGCTAGTAGTCATCAGAGACTCGGGAGACAAATTCATCATACTTAACATAGTTGATTCAGTATTTTGGATGCTTTTTAGTTGTAGATGTTGCAGTTGCAGCAACAACAAATGAGAGGGAGTTACAGTGTTGGCAGCAATATGGCAGCATCATCAACATCACAGATGCAGCGTATATCAAAGTTGCACAGTGGTTGGTGGGAACTATGGCTAGACATTAGCAACCTGACAAGAGATGATGCAAAGATAGGGTGTTGTGGCAGGGAGTGCAGCACTAGAACACATTCCTCGCTAAGAGGGAGTGCTATTTTTTGTAGCATCGGATGTGTTCTAGCCACAATTTTTTTTGGAGAGGCTAGAAAAAATGAGATCTCCAAAACCTAGAAATCGTTTATTGAAATTCCACCTAGAAATGACTTAATTAGATTATTAACCCGTTTTAAATATTTCTTAAGTCGAAACTTACAGAATATGGTTAATTAATCAGTGTTAATTAAGTTTAGGCAAGAATCATCTAGAAATTCACACGGATCGATCCACAAATGATCTTAGCCATCGATTCTATTTTAATCTTGGTGGTTGGTGATCCAATAGAGGATTATAAGAGGAGATCGATGTGGTGATGGAGAATACACTTGAGAACACGAGAAGTTCGATTTCCTTGGAAGATTGATTTCCAGAATAGAAGCAGTCAGCTGTTGGAGAGCTATAAATCGAAGCAATGATTAAGGGGAAGGGACAGTGAGTCCGGAGGATATTTTCCAGATCCGGAGAGTCGATTACAGGAGAGTCGAGTTTCCTTAGTGAGGCTGCGTAGAGGTAACACAACAACTTCAAAGGCAGCGATTTGATTTGGCCTGACAGAGGGTCGATTCAGTTGTTGGAGGCCGGGAAGATTTCCGGAAGGTACCAGCGAGTCATTCTTAGAGGTTGGATTGGGAAGACGACTTGATGTGTTCCAAATCTACGAAAAGCGTATCAGTGGTTGCGCAAGCTAGACACAGAGGTTGACATAGGGGTTTCGTGGAGCCCATTCAGAGCTAGTTTCGGAGTTGGATCAGTGCGGGGTGAGCCAAAATTTGTCTCACTAATTTTTGTAGCCAGTTTCTCCTGTAGTGGATTTCCAGTTTATGCATCCAGATTGTACTCATATTTTCACTACTGCATAATAATAAAACCCTTAGCTGTTGCACCGATTTTCCCATGTTGGGTTTTTCCGGGAAGAATTGTCCCAAAATAACTGTCATTTTTATTGTGTGTGCTAGTATTTTTTTAGTTTCCAGTGCTATTATTTCTACAACATTTTATTTGTGAAGGTTGCAGTGTGATTTATTTGATATTTGTCATAGCAGATAAATTGTTAAAATAATTAACAATTAGAAAAATAAATTCCAGTTGTTGCAATAGGATTCTAGTTTTTGAGTTTTCACATCCCAAAGAATATAGCCACTGAACACTCAACACCACATTGGTGTCCAACAGATCTACCATAAAGAAATGATCTGTCATCGAGTAATTCCCCATGGTTGGGGTCAAGCTGGGAACATATCTAGTGCATTGCATGGTCTGATCCCCTGAAACAGGCACTGAAAATACTTTAAAAGTATATATGCATATGCCTCTACGCTCCACCATTTGAGCATCAATGAAATTGTGGGTATCCCCACTGTCCATTGGCACCAAAGCACTTTGTCCCTGCAATGTGCCCTTGATACGTAGGGTCAAATACTTTGGGACACCCCGAAGCGAAGCAATAACTCCTCTAGTAGGCAAAAGTGGTCCCCCTCCCTGCGGTGGTAGTGGTGGCCCACCTCCTATGAACTGAGGTACTCCATCTCCTGTGTTAATCTCCTGCTCCATCTCATCATCGAGCTCGCTATCGAAATGTACGTCAATGTAATTTGCCTTGCTCTTGGCACACGTGCTTCGGTGCCCACGACTCTTGATATTTGAAGCACAACTTCCTC
This sequence comes from Pinus taeda, assembly GCA_000404065.3. NCBI lineage: Eukaryota > Viridiplantae > Streptophyta > Pinopsida > Pinales > Pinaceae > Pinus > Pinus taeda. The sequence goes on from APFE031622616.1 coordinate 16,548, forward strand.
TTCTGGAGGTCCCTCCTAGTCTCCTCATCTAGCTATCCTTGCCCAATATCTCTATGCATCTATTTAGTGTCTAGTCCACCTTGGGGTGCAGTATGCCTGGTAGGTATAAGGACATTGGTTTTAAGCAAAAGGTATTAATCATATCTCTGGCCCTCCTAATGGCATCCTGCAGTGTAGGAGGCCTATAAGTCCTCACCCATCCACGTAAGGGATCAAATAGCCCCTCAATGAACAACATGATCAATCGGGTCTTCGAAATATCTATAGAAATTCTTTAAATTCTCTCTACAAATCTCGCTCTACTGAGACCATAGAGAAAATCTGTCTGTAGATTAACCCGATAATGCAATATAACCAAAGCATAATACTATAACCTACTTCTACTATCAATTTGCTTTGCGGAAGTTTAAAGATCGAGCTGAACACATATAACCAGAAGAAGAAGAATCAATGAACCATACACATGAAAATACTTTGGGGAAAGCCTCAGCTAAAAACCCCACTATCTGTATTATCATACAAGGTGGAAATACATAGGAATTATACAAAGCCTTAGCTCTCACAGCTAGCCAGCTCTCAGTACAATCCTCATAGATGCTCACAGGGAATCCTAGCTTCTCTTAAGCCTTCCTCTCTGCCCTCCAATCTCTTAGTTCCTTGCGCTGTTCCTAGTGGATGATTCTCACCTCACCAAATAGAACACTGCTTTAACACAATGTCAGAACTACGCAATCCTCAAGGAATTAATTCCTTCTGCATGCATGAGTTTTCTTTATAGGAGAAAACAAATGCAACTGATAGTACACTGTCCTTGACTTTAATTTCAATTAGGTCTTTCTCAGAATATACATAAGGAGTTTCTAATGAGGGAATCTTTAATTAACTGGAGTAGCACTAGTTGAGTGCATGCATGCATCAACTCACTGTTAACTCACCATTAGTTCCTCAAACAGTTTGGAAATAAATTAACTGGACTTAACTCAGTAAACTGAGTTAACTAATTACAACTCAAATATAACTCAATTTTATCTGCTTAATTTAAGGGATAATTCTTGCATGACTTCAGAATGACTTCTCACTTGAATTTCTCCAACTAATTAATTTGAAACAAATTAATTAATTATTTCCAAGTAGCTGTTAAGACTAAATTTGATTTTGATTCTCAGTTTAATTCAAGGACAAATTAAATTGGAATATTCTTGTTGCCATATTTCAACAATATTTGTAACCATCACAACCAAATGTTGGAACTCCACTATATAGACTTTTGTTGGAAATACTGAGAGGGGGGCTGAATCAATATTTCTTTTCAATTGTTATTTTTACTAGTTAATTCATTTATATTTAGAACACAAAAATGAACAATAGGAATAAATGCTTTTATTAATATAATCTTTACAATAAAACAAGTACAATATATATAAGGCTCCAATCCGTTGCCAAGCACCAACTTGGTTTTTTGTGAGGCTCCAACCTCTAGGGCACCAACCCTATCTTCTTAAGGCACCAACCTTGTGTTTAGGAGCACCAACTCCAAGGACACCAATCCTTCCAATTCTAAGGCACCAACCCCAAGGGCTCCAACCCTACCTTTTCAAGGCACCAACCTTGTTTGTTTGAGGTTCCAACCTTCAGGGAACCAACACTCTGGGCTCCAAACCACTGCTATATTTTGTCTAAATATGTTTGGTAGTTATTCTCTGCTACCAACATTTTCTTCACTGAATTCTGTCAATCTACAGCTTCACTGTAGTCTCCATGCTACATCATCAATGACAACCTGTCTTCATATGAAGGAGTCTTCACAACTCTTCATATTGCCCACACAGAGTCTGCAAAGTTACCTCATGATGATATCAACTATCCATCATGATCTACAATAGTCTTTACACAACTTCAATGTGTCTACAATGAACTGCAATAAGCTCTGCACAAAACAACTCTCTGTTTCAAGCTCCTGTTCTAACTAGGTAAATGCTTCAGGAGTGATTGCTTCAGGAGTAATTGCTTCAGGAGTGACTTCTTCTCACTGTTCTTGCTATTGCGATCTCTTACTTCCCAGAACCAGACTCACAAACGCTTCAATGCTAGTGTTGGCTACTGCTCCCTTCAAAAGATGTCAGATGAAACTTTATTTTTCCCCTTCACAGAATTGTTCTTCAGGTTGCATTATGTACTTGATTAATTCATCACATGTCCGAGCCTTTCAAAGGTTAACCCAATCAACAGAATTGCTTCGTCCCTTAGCTTCCTCCTGTCCTGCTAGACCTTCGGCTTCCTTCTGTCTTGCTAGACCTTCGGCTTCCTTCTGTCTTGTTGGACCTTCGGCTTCCTTCTTAGCTCGGCCTTCGTCTTCTACATCACCTTTTGCGCCAGCCAGACCTTCAGCTTTATCTTCTTCTGTTGGACCTTTCAGCTTCATCTTCTTCTGTTGGACCTTTCGGCTTCCTTTTTCTTCTGCTGAACCTTTCGGCTTCCTTCTTTCAACTGTTCCTTCGGCTTACTTTATCTCTTCGGCTTCCTTCGGCTTACTCAGCATTGAAGCATTTTAACTCACTTTTATACGAGTTTAACCAATGACCAAAGGACACATCTATTAGAGGGAGGCCGACTTGTATATTAAAAATATATATTAGAGAGTCTTTTATCCATAGACTTGATTATTCACGGAAAACCATATAAGAGCTGCTATACCCACATGGAGGTCCCACATGCCACATCATCACCTTTAATCCAATCGCAACTTCATGAAAAATCAGAGTTATTCCTTTAATCCCGCAAACGAATGTTGGTCCCACTTGAATGCACAAGACTGGACCCCAAATAAAATTAAACCCGTGTCCATAAACTTCTCGGGTCTACTTAGTCCCAAGTCTTATCGGATTGATTCTCCACCGTTGATTTGATCATTAATCCGACGGTTGTTGATCCACCCGATCAACAAACCCAATCGCCGATCCTCCATCGTTTGATCAAGGCGTGTTGGCTCCAATGGTTCACAATGATATCGACTGGGGAACTTGCGCGATGCTTAACCGCCTTTACGGAGTTGATAAGGATTATATATCCTTGATCTATAAAAGTTCGGGTCCATTTTTGAGATTAACGTCCGATCATTTTGTGACCCATATCCATTGGATATACGAGGTCATCAAATCTATGACCCGCGGGTCTTCAACTAGCACCCGGGTTAAAAATAGGCTTAACCCCCGCCGTTGACTGTGATGTAAGCGTTGAAAATGAGATCGACGGCTAGGATTTAGTGCAGGCCTTCAACCACGATCAAAACAGACGTACACTCCTACCCCTACTCTTCCTACAGCTGTTGCTCCTGTGGCTTATCTTCCTTTGACCTCCTATAACTCTGTTTATGCTCCTCCGTTGTTTTCTTCCTATCGGTTCTTCTTGGGCATATATTACATGCGATACTTCCGATATGGCTCCTCCGATGTTTTCTTCTTTTCTCCTCTGATATCGTTGTTGCTCTTTGTTCTTTCGATAACACTAACCCTTGGGCATATGCGATAACCTGCTTCTCTTGCTCTGATGACTTGCTTCTTTGATGGCTTTCGATAAACTCTTCATCTTACTCTTTGGCTTCTCGCTCCTGTTGCTTTACTGGATCTACTGTGTCATTCGCTATTCAATTGCTGTTCAATTGACCTCCCGCGTCATTTGCTGTTCAATTGACTTGGGTCCTCCATCTCATCATATCATCATATATCAAACTTTCATCACTATGAGCATTATGATCAATGGGCATCAATGGGCAATCATGTATCAAAGAATTTTCCATCACAAACACTGCTATATTGACATCAATGACAACCTAGATCAACAATCTCCCCCTTTGTCATTGATGGCAATATTCTTCTTCTCTCCCCCTTCGACATCAATGGCAAAGGAGTGCACAAGGACTCCCCCTGTCGAACTGCTCCCCTTGTCATGCAACATCTTTATGAATAGTAGATATTCATGGGTATGTTACTCCCCCTATCGTGGTGCTCTTCTTTTTACTCAAGATAGAAGGATTACTGCCTCATCATCAACTAGCACATTATCCCCTCTTCATGTCTCAAAACTTCTTCATAATGCTTTCAACAATGCTTAAATATGCTCCACTTCAATGCTTCTTGTCTTCACAGTCAGAATTAAGAGGCCTTCACAGTCTGAATCAAGAGAAAATGCCACTGAAATTGTCATTCTCACTTTATATCCAAGTTCCTTTGTATCTCTGTGCTTCTCCTTAAGTTACTGAGCTATATTCGACTGCAAAACATTCTCCTTTCTATGGTCCTTTTGATGAGCCATCTTTTCCTTGTGTTCTTGTAAAAAGTCTCTGCAAGTTATCTCGACTAGTAGATTTTGATATCCAATCTATGATTGCCTTTTAAATTCTTTTTACTGATTGGCATCTTTTTGTAATGCTTCAGTTTTGTTAGATGTTGCCCACTGCTCTTGCTTCAAGCTCCATTCCCAGATGTATTTGTTTGTTTGAACGTTGCCTCTATTTGTGTCCATAATTTACCTGTTCTCACATCAAATCCTTGAGTCGAGACATTTAACATTTGTAATAAAAACAACATAGTTATTTTCCCTATTTCTCTAACATTTGATGGCCTTCTCTGCTGCTCCAATTTATCCTTAGTGATCAAGTGGAAAAACATCTTCAACAACAGTCCAAAGAATGGTTACGAGATCATGTTCTTCAATGTAGTGCTCCTGATAAATGATCTTTATCAAAGGATGATTGTTAATATAGCTCAACAAGGATTTCATAAGGACCCTTTCATGAATAGCTTCTACAATAATGATCAAGAATCACAAGCTCCTCCTAACTGTGTACATGGTCTCTTTTTGGTAGAATCCCATCATCAAACACTCGAAATATCAAGAATATCTTCATCAAGTCAACAACATGTCTAGAGAGCTCAGGAGATTTTCAGATTGTATTTGCTTTCTTCTCCATACTTGTATAACTTTCTTTTCTGGGATAGTTCTAGCTTGAGAAGGTGTCCAAATCAAGTTACAATTACATGCCATGTGACCAATGTTATGACACTTGAAGCACTCTATGTTGTTCTTGAATAAGAATTCATGACTTCTTACAAAATTGCTTCTCGGAGATTGACAAGGACCATTATATTTATCTTTGTGATATGCCCTACAATCTTTTGCCATGTGTCCAAAGTTTGTACAAGAATAACAATAACCAAGAAATAAACTTTGGTACCTGGGAGATGGAGATTTCATTGATGTACTTTTGCAGCCAATCTGCCTTGAGATCCTTTGATTATAACCATTTCTTCTTGCATCCTTGACATCATCTGCATTTCTTCTTGGAATAGGATTTCCTTCATTGTTGCCTTGACTCTTATCCTTGCCTTTGCTGGAATTGGGAGCATCAACATTTCTTTCTGGCTTCCTCACATCCCTTTTGTTTGAAGCATTATCATTCTTGGTTGAGGATTCTCCTTCATAGCCGAGACCTGATTTATCAAATGGACATCATTGATGGCTGAGCATGTCATCCAAGGCTTGAGAGCTCTTCAAGATTTTGTCCATCCCTTCAACCTTTTTCTTGAGGGAGACAATCTCTTCTTCCAATCTTTCGCAATCATTATTCTTCTTAGCAAGTCGTTCTCAATCTCTTCCTTAATACGTATTGCTTCATTTGCTTCTAATTTAAGGGAGATGATATCTGACTTCATTTTGAAGATTTCTTCATTTTCCTTTGCTAGACTACTCTCCATTTCTTCCTTGATCCCTGTAGCTTTACATGTTTTGGCCTTGAGAAGGTTGATGTTAGATTTTAATTTGAATATCTCTCCATCCTTTGCTTTTAATTGACATATCATGGTGTTTCTCTCCTTTTCTGCTTCATCAACCTGTCCTTTTATGATTTCCAATGCTTCCATTGTCTTCTTAGCTCCTTGTGCTAACTTTCTTGCTTTTTGTAGTTGAGATTTGAGAGAGAAGACCTCTACCTTGTATTGACTGATCTCTTCTTCAAGTTTGTTCAAGCTCTTGTGCCTTTGTTCAAGTTGACTTGACAAGGTATCTTCCCGTTTCTTTGCTTTATCCAAATGATTTATCATGGATATGACTGCTTCATGATGATTTCTTTTTCTTTGATGAAATTCCTTCTTAAGCTTGGCAAGCTCTTCATCCCTTTCTTGTACTTGAAGCTTGACAAGGTCAACTTTCTTCCTTGTTTGGTCTTGGTCACTAGCGAGTGCTTTCTTATTAAGTTCCTCGTTTTCCTTTTTCAAATTGATAATTTCTTCCATGGCAGCCATAAGTTTAGTGAGGAGATCTTCTACAAAGTCTTTTTCATTCTCTTCATTTTCTAGGTCTTCTTTAGCCTTGATGTCATCAATCTTATCTTCAGCTTCCTTCACGGGCTCTGGATTTTCTTCTTGTTTTCCATCATTTTCTTGACTAGAGATCATTGTCAATGCTCCTTTTGAGTGAAGATCATGAAGTTCTTCCCATATATCCTTCGCCGACGAACATTTTCCTAAATTGTTCTTTATAGAATCTAGTAGCTCATTCAAGATTGCCTTCATTGCTTTTGCATTGTACTCCTTGGATTCTCCATTCATCATGTTATCAGTAATTACTGATTCCCATACTTCAATGCCTTGAGTCTTTAAGAAATTCCTCATTCTTGCTTCCCATATATCAAAGTTTCCATTGAACCATGGAGGCTTCACAAATTGATTGACTTCTATTTCAGTGGTAGAGGGAGACACATCTTTAGGAGGATTGGAGACTTTCTTCCTTGGCTTCGGCATTTGTGTTCTAATGATCAACCTTCAAGCTGTTAGGCTTTGAGTGAAGGTAATGGCTCTGATACCAATTGTTGGAAACACTGAGAGGGGGGGTGAATCAGTGTTTCTTTTCAATTGTTATTTTTACCGGTTAAATAATTTATATTTACAACACAAAAATGAACAATAGGAATAAATGCTTTTTATTAATATAATCTTTACAATAAAACAAGTACAATATATATAAGGCTCCAATCTGTTGCCAGCCACCAACTTGGTCTTTTGTGAGGCTCCAACCTCTAGGGCACCAACCCTATCTTTTCAAGGCACCAACCTTTTTTTTAGGAGCACCAACTCCAATGACACCAATCCTTCCAATTCTGAGGCACCAACCCCAAGGGCTCCAACCCTATCTTGTCAAGGCACCAACCTTGTTTGTTTGAGGCTCCAATCTTCAGGGCACCAACCCTGTGGGCTCCAACCCACTGCTATATTTTGTCTAGATATGTTTGGTAGTTATTCTTTGCAACCAACATTTTCTTCATTGAATTCTGTCAATCTACAGCTTCACTGTAGTCTCCATGCTACATCATCAATGACAACCTGTCTTTATATGAAGGAGTCTTCACAACTCTTCATATTGCCCACACAGAGTTTGCAAATTTACCTCATGATGATTTCAAATATCCATCATGATCTAGAATAGTCTTTACACAACTTTAATTTGTCTACAATGAACTGCAGTAAGCTCTGCACAAAACAACTCTCTGTTTCAAGCTCCTGTTCTCACTGTCATGGTAAATGCTTCAGGAGTGACTACTTCAGGAGTAACTGCTTCAGGAGTGACTTCTTCTCACTTTTCTTGCTATCACAATCTCTTACTTCCTAGAACCAAACTCACAAACACTTCAATGCTGGTGCTGGCTATTGCTCCCTTCAAACGATGTCGGTGAAACTTTATTTTTCCCCTTAACAGAATTGTTCTTCAGGTTGCGTTATGTACTTGATTAATTCATCATTGGTTCGAGCCTTTCAAAGATTAACCCAATCAATAGAATTTTCGTCCTTCAGCTTCCTCCTGTCCTGCTGGACCTTCGGCTTCCTTCTGTCCTGTTGGACCTTTGGCTTCCTTCTGTCTTGCTGGACCTTCGGCTTCCTTCTGTCCTACTAGACCTTCGGCTTCCTTCTTAGCTCGGCCTTCATCTTCTACATCACCTTCTGCGTCAGCCAGACCTTCAACTTTATCTTCTTCTGCTAGACCTTTCGGCTTCATCTTCTTCCGTTGGACCTTTCGGCTTCCTTTTTCTTCCGCTGAACCTTTCGGCTTCCTTCTTTCAACTGTTCCTTTGGCTTCCTTTGTCTCTTTGGCTTCCTTCGGCTTACTTAGAATTGAAGCGTTTTAACTCACTTTTATACGAGTTTCACCAATGACCAAAGGACACCTCTATTGGAGGGAGGCTGACTTGTATATTAAAAATATATATCGGAGAGTCTTTTATCCGTAGACTTGATTATTCACGGAAAACCATATAAGAGTTGTTATACCCACATGGAGGTCCCACATGCCACATCATCACCTTTAATCCAATCGCAACTTCATGAAAAATCGGAGTTACTCCTTTAATCCCACAAATGAATTCTGGTCCCACTGGAATGCACAAGATCAGACCCCAAATAAAATTAAACCCATGTCCATAAATTTCTCGGGTCCACTCAGTCCCAAGTCTTATCGGATTAATTCTCCACCATTGATCTCATCATTAATCCAACTGTTGTTGCTCCACCCGATCAACAAACCCAACCGCCGACCCTCCACCGTTTGATCAAGGCGCGCTGGATCCAATGGTTCACAATGATATCGACTGGGGAACTTGCATGGCGTTTAACTGCCTTTACGGAGCCGATAAGGATTATAAATCCTTGATCTATAAAAGTTCGGGTCCGTTTTTGAGATTAACGTCTGATCATTTTGTGACCCGATATCCATTGGATATACGAGGTTATCAAATCTACAGCCTGCAAGCCTTCAACTAGCACACGGGTTAAAAACAAGCTTAACCCCCACCGTTGACTGTGATGTAAGCGTTGAAAATGAGATCGACGACTAGGATTTAGTGCGGGCCTTCAGCCACGATCAAAACAGACATACACTCCTACCCCCTCTTCCGATAGTTGTTGCTCCTGTGGCTTATCTTCCTGTGACCTCCTATAACTTTGTTTATGCTCCTCTGTTGTTTTCCTCCTATCGGTTCTTCTTGGGCATATATTACATGTGATACTTCCGATATGGCTCCTCCGATGTTTTCTTCTTTTCTCCTCTGGTATCGCTGTTGCTCTTTGTTCTTTTAATAACACTAACCCTTGGGCATATGCGATAACCTGCTTCTCTTGCTTCAGTGACTTGCTTCTTTGATGGCTTTCGATAAACTCTTCATCTTACTCTTTGGCTTCTTGCTCCTGTTGCTTCACTGGATCTACTACATCATTTTCTGTTCAATTGACCTCTTGCGTCATTTGCTGTTCAATTGACTTGGGTCCTCCATATCATCATATCATCATATATCAAACTTTCATCACTATGAGCATTAGGATCAATGGGCATCAATTGGGCAATCATGTATCAAAGAATTTGCCATCACAAACATTGCTATATTGACATCAATGACAACTTAGATTAACAACTTTAGGAATACAAGTCTATCTCAAATGTGCCAACTCCTTGAAGTGCAACTCTGGATCCTTCCTATCAAATCTCTCAATCAACCTTCTGGTAAAATCAGTGTAGGAGGTGATGTGTATGTGTCCAAGAGTGATCAAGCCATGGTACCACCACTCTTGTGCATCTCCCTCTAAATGCAAGGTGGAAAATCGAACAGCATTAGTCTCTCACATGGGGTTCAAAAGGAGATCAGTGTCAAGCTTCTGTACCCACGCTCTAGCTAAGCTCTTGGTTGACCCATCAAAATACGGAAGTGTGACCTTCCTTGCAACCTTCTGCATCTCATGATTCAGTTGTCCTCCTCTATAAGATGTTCCAGCTCCAGTTTTGCATCTCCCTTGGAGATGAATAAACTCACCAAGAGACATGGCATATCGAACCCTAGGATCCAACCCCTCATAACTCATGAATCCCAGTCTCCACGAAATGCACCAACTCTGCAACAGGATCTGGTTTCCTCTCTCTTTCTCTGACTCCTTCATGAACTACGACATAGTGGGATGGCTATCTCGACCATGTGTAGGAGTATGCAATTGTTGAAATGGACGCTCATCGGTGTGATGGCTTCCTTCTCTCACTCGGGAGCATTCCTCACCATTGTGCTCATGCTCAAATTGGTTCTGAACTTGAAAACCCATTAGTTGCTGCATCATGTTCGTCATTAACTGACCCTGCCTTAGCATCTGGTTATTTACCCTCAACAACTCCTCCATAACTTGGTTCTGTCCTCCTTGCCTGTTAATTTTTCTTAGGGCTATATTGTTCTTTTCTCTAGATAATTGCATTTCATCATTTTACTCATTTAATTCGTCCCACAACATTAAAACATCATTGTATCATATGCAAAAATGTAAAAAGAACAATGTCTTCAACAATGTAGTGAAACATAAAGGAACAATAGAAGAAAAACATTCACACATAGAGACACCAGGATTGGTCAGAGACTAGGGAAAAACCCCACAACGGAGAAAACCCTTTGAAATTCTTCTTCTTATTAGATTGTCATAAAATAATCGGCAAAGAGAGAGTACAATGATCCATATCTTCAACCACAAAACTATCTAGCAAAATCAACTAACCAACATCTAAGAGATGAACCAAACAATGCTAATAATCAAAACCCTGCTTCAGAAGCTTGCGGTCAACTATCAAAATCTGCGATCAACTATCAAACTTTGCGGTCAATTGTCAATATCTACGGTTAACTGATGAAATGAAAACCCAAGTCCCAACCCCACAAAAGGAGAGTCATGTGTGCGACTGAAGCTTTCCAGCCACACGGATAGGCCTGGATTCATGCGGTTGCAGTTGAAAAATTCTTGTGTTAACCCTGTGGTTGGAAACCAAAAACCCTAATTCACACATGCGAGCTCGGACCTTGCTATTTTGGCGCTGTGTGAGCCAAAGCAAGAAGAAGAATAATTGATGATCTCCAAATGAGCGTCACTTGACTTGTATTTATAGTCATCCAAGGTTGTCCAATTTACTTTTGGGCCAACCTGTCCTCTTTGTGCACATGGGGGTTTCCATATTAAAATATGTTTTTCCTTAACCAAATTAAATTCTTTCAAGGGTTAATAGGGGTATTCCTTGATGAGGAAGATTGTTCAAAGGAGGGAATTTGTCCTTGAGATGCCAAAATTAGCACTCCCTCTTAGCTAGGGAGAAATTACCGATTGCAACATATGTCTCATCACAAGTATCTCATCTCATCAAATGTCGTCTTTGTTCATCTTTGCTCATCTCTGCTCATCCTTGCTTATCTTTGCTTGTCTCTGTATCTCTTCTCATATAATGAACACTCTCAAATCTAAAAGAAGAAGAATTTGACACTGGAAGGGAGCCCAAGCTACCACCCTAAATAACATCGGAGAGATTATCTCAATCCAGAACAACATCAAGCAACCCTGCTCAACTTGGAACCATATCAGGGAGCATACCTCAACCCGAAATCCACTGGAAATGAGGAAGGTCCTATGGGATACTCACCTCATGTCTATGATAGTGGGGAAGACCCTATGGGACACTCTCACCCAAAGTCGTCTCATAGGGGAGCATATGTCTTCCGCCCTATGTCGAGCAATAGGTGAGATACAATATCTCATCCATCCTATTTCCTACTGATATTTCCAACAATGATCCTCAAGAGTCATGTGGTAGAGCACCTACATCATAATTGAGCTTGGGTGAGATACTCGACTTACCAAACGTAAGGATCACATATCCCCAACCTTTCTTAACCTGTTGGCCAGACGAGGAGCTGCAATCCCTACAAGCCCAACTTGTGGGTATGATTCCAACTAGGGTATACTTTTCTAGACCAAGATAGGGGAGCTACATCTTCCACCCTATGGGTAAGAGATAGGGCGATACCCTATTGTCCAGATCAATGTTGCAGGATTCGCCCCCCACCAAGGATCCAGAGGCATAATTGCTTCTGCGGTTCCACCTTTTTTTGGCGATTCTTGGAAAATCGGATCCGTTGGGGCTTGATCCACGGTTCTAGCTGCCCGACCCGCAAATCCAAAAAGGATCAGGTGCAAATCCGTGGAGGTTCGGGTGTGTATCCACCATGGATCACGAGCAGATCCGAGAGAAGGTGGACGGTTCACACGGTTCTGCGGGGCTTCTTTTTGTTTTTTGGAAATTTCAAATTGTTATGTGAGGAACTGCACTTTCCGAATACTCCTAAGGTGACCCTTGATGCTCCCTAGACACTTCCTAGATGCTCCCTAATGGTAATGTTAAATTCTTAAAGTAAAAGTGGCATTCTCCTTTAGCTTTCATTTCCATCCTTTTACTTAAATTTTTAACATTACAATGAAATGACTCAAGATGTTTGAGAGTGGTTCCAACCTCACCAGACCGCATATGGAGAAAATAGAATTTCATATCCCATTCAAAATTCAGTAGACTTTAACAGTTTTCAGGATCAATGGGATTGTGGCATTTCATTGAATTATATCATGTATGAGGGCATGTGATTGACATTTAATCAAAAGCACTAAGCCCTATATGTATCCCAGTGTCGATGTTGTTGATTGCTGAACTCCTTTGTCATGGCCTTAGCAAAAATGTACCCTTCACTCATGTCAAAATCATTGATCATGCATGTTAAGCTTTCTCTACCATATTATAAGGCTTGGATTAGGCTCTTTGATCAAAATTGGGCAATGTTGACTAATATCCCTAGAGAATTGAAGTAGAGGCAAAGGCTAGACAAGAGAAGAGGAGTCTAGATTCTAGATGGTTGATGCTAGAATAATTAATCATTGATGTACAATGGATGCCATATCTATCTTGCTTTATGTAAATATGCGTGTTTTCATATCTTCTATAACTAATTTGGTATTTTGGATGTTTTTTTAATATAAATGCAAATATATATATATATATATAGATAGATAGATAGATAGTAGACGCTTTGCTTCCTAGATTTTGGGAAATGACGCTTCTGCATCCCTGCTTCCAAAAAACGTCCCCTCTTCGTGCAACGTTGGTCTAGATATCCCTCAACCCCAAGAGCTCTACAACTCAATTCCTCACATGGGGAGCTCAGACAGGGTGGAAGAGCTAGCTCAGTTCCCTCGATCAGCCCAAACCCTTACTCAGGAGGGTTACATCCATCAATATATGCTTCTTTCTGTAGTATTAGAAACATATCAATGTGCTCATATCTATGTTGCAGGAAACGTGGTATAGAGGTCCATTTCCGTACAGAAACGGGTACGAAACGCGGAAACGCGTTTGGTACGGCTGTGAAACGCATTTCTGGCCGTACTGCCATGTTTCGCGAAACGGAAACATGGCCAGTACGGCCAGAAACACGTTTCACGGCCGTACAACCCACGTTTCCTCATTAACTTGTGTTTTTTTTAATTTGTTTTTTAATTTACTTTTAGGGTATGTTAGTGACTTCTTGTTGCTTCTAGATGCGTGTCTAAAGTTATAAAAGTGAATATTTGCCCTATTGTCGATATGCAGTTCATCAGGAAGTTTGAGGGATATGCAATTCATGGTAATGTTAAATTCTTAAAGTAAAAGTGATATTCTCCTTTTACTTAAATTTTTAACATTACCATGAAATGACTCAGGATGTTTGAGAGTGGTTTCGCCCTCATTGGATTTCATATGGAGAAAGTAGAATTTTAGATCTCACTCAAAATCCAACAGACTTATTTGTTTTTCAGGATTAAGATTGGAGGGATTGCAATGTTTCCATTGGATTTTATGATGTACTAGGGTATGGAACTTGTATTTAATCAAGAAAACCAAGCCCTCTATGCAGGGGAAACTCCCAATAATCAAGATCATGTAGGGTACTAGGGTATGAAACGTGTATTTAATCAAGAGCACTAAGGTCGTTCGACTATGTAGGAGGAAACTCTCAATACAACAATGGTACTTCTAAAGAATGGGATGTGGATGTAGAAAATCCTGATTTGGATCTCTCTCTTGCAGCCTTAGTCTTTATTGTACTTGCAGCCTCATATATTAATATAAATAAAAGCTAATTTTGAGATTTGGATATATAATAAAGGTTGCTTTTGGATATTCCGATATTTTTATTTTCATTATGTGATCATTCATGAGTAAATGTGATGTAAATTAAATCTTAATGTTTAAGTGTAATAAATTATAATGTATCATTTATGCTTTATGATTGCACACACACACACACACACACACACACACACACACACATATGTATTCGCGTTTCCCCGTTTCCAAAATTTGGGGAGGTCGCGTTTCGTATTGCTTCTCGTTTCGAAAACTCATACCCGTTTCCCTGTTTCGTGTAACTTAGGCTCATATCTGATATCAACTCCAATAATTCACTAAAGAGTTCAATCATATTGCTTTATGCAGTTCTTTCGAGCAACAGTCCTTTGTTTTCTTGCTCATGTGGAACATCAAATCAAATATCATGTTAGAACATCAACAAATACATATCATAAAAATGATAGCTTATTCATCGTCCCTCTCATGGAGGCAACAACCACAAGCCTAAGCTTGTCTGACACAGTAGCATTGTCTCAATCTATGAAGATATCTCTATCCCAGCTATATACGATATTCTTTGCCAATCGGATCGAACTCTTGCTATTGCAAGATATGACTGTCATATCCATAACCTGCTCAAACAACTCTCCAAAGAGCTTCCAAACTGTCGCACAAATAGCCATGCTAGCAATAATGTATTCAACCTCGACCTGCTTAAAGCTATGAACTTCTATTTCTTGCTCATCCAAGATGTCATGGGAGATCCCAAACTAAAGAAGTGTTGAAAAACGTGTACCTAGGTCCAGTCTCCATAAATTTGAAATGTACTTTTGATTCTTATAAATTGTAAAATGAAAGAAAATTATTATTATTATTATTTTTGGAGCATGGGTTTTATGCTCAAGGTCTTTTATTTTATAGGGCAAGCACCCATTGAGTGCTACTAGGGTTTGTCCTAGGTCAAGAAGTCAAAAGAGTCATTGTCATAATTTGAAGACCCCTTTGGGCACATTATAACTTGTAAAGAAAATTATTTTTGCCCTTAAAAGTGTCAAAATACCCTCCAAGATCAAGTTACTCTCGTAGCTGGCAAGTCGGCCTAATTTGAGGAGCCACATCCACCTTTCAGAAGCCTATATAAAGGAGGAAACTCGACCTCCTTTGAGCACATTCATCTCTCACTCATTCAAGCAAAGGAAGAAGAGGAAGAAGGCAGCAAAGAAGGAAGAGGACGGAGAAGAATTGGTTTTGGGTTATTTCTCTCTCACACGTGCGAAGGAAGGCTAGGGTTTCTATAGCATATCTAGGGTTTTCCTTTGCAAGTTTGATCTTGAAGAAGAGAAGGCAAGAAGGTCAAGCGAAGGTCACAAGAAGCCATCCTCAAGCTCCAGAAGTCAGAGAAAGTGAAGCGAAGGTCTAAGGAAGTCCTGGGAGGCTAAAAGAAGCTCACATGTGTGGCAACAACAATTGCAGGAGGGCCGAAATTAGTGTTGCGGGGAAGCGGCCCCCCCGCCGCCCCAAATCCACGCTCCTATAAAAAAATTTCCGCTCCCTACCTATTATCAGAGCAAATTAGGGAGCAATCTCTCCTGTTGCTCTAGGAGCGTTTTTTATAGCCCGGGAGGTGGTTGGGGAGCAATCGCTCCCGACCACTCCAAGGCTATAAAAAACGCTCCCGGCTGGTGAAAAAAATCGCGTGGATGAAAAAAAAATTCGCGTCAGAAAATAAAAAAAGGTCGCCGGTTTTGGGGGAAAAAAAGAGGGATGGACGGAATATAAATAAACCCTCCCTCCAATCAATTTCATTATTTTAGAAGAGAGAGAGTGAGAGCAAGAGGAGAGTAAGAGAGGGTGAGGAGCAAGAGAGAGTGAGGTGCAAGAGAGAGCAAGTGAGAGTGAGAGCAAGGGAGGGTGAGGAACAAGAGAGAGTGAGGGGCAAGAGAGAGCAAGTGAGAGTGAGAGCAAGGAGCAAGGAGAGAGCAAGTGCCAAGGAGCAAGGAGCAAGAGAAAGCAAGGAGGGGAGATTGGAGGTCAAGGAGGTAGGCTCTATTCTAGCAATTTTTTAAAATGTTCATTACTAAATAAATAAATAAATTTTTTTCTCCCATTCCCATTCCATTTTTTTGCAGATTCAAACATCATGGTTATATTTTTTGGCATTTTCTTCTTATTGGTTCCTTTTTTGGTTATTATGGTGTTGGAGAGTAGAAAAAGGAGGGTTGACAATGAAGATGGGGATGATGCAGGGGGTCATAGTGGATTTGATGAAAACCCCGGTGAGGAGGAGTTGGAGGAGAGTGAACATGAGTCAGCTCAAAAAACTAAACAAGACCAAACTCCATTGTGGAAATATGTTAATAGGCCTAAAGCAGGGAAAGGGAGTGGAACCACTAAATTTCATTGCCCTCATTGCAACAATAATTACACCCGTGCCAAAAAGCACCTCTGCGGGAAAAGGCCATGGGATGGAAATAAACAAATAGGAATCAAAACTTGTTCAGGTGCGTCAGCAGCAGATAGAGCCAAATACATAAGGGAAGAGGAGAAAGCCCAATACAAATCTAAAAAATCAAAGGGTTTTTTTGAACCAAGCTCACAATCACATGCACAAAGAACTCCTTCAGCATCCTCCTAAGGAAGTGGATATGGAGGCATAGGCTCACTAGGGGTTTAAGGCATAGAAGCATATCATATTTCCTTGATGAAGGGTGTAGGAATGATGTGGATTCAAAAGTTTACAGGTTTCTCTATGCATGTGGGATACCATTCAATGTTCTTCGCTCACCTTATTGGCACAGAATGGTTTCTGCCATAAATGATGCCCCTAAAGGATACAAGAGCCCTAGGTATGACAAGGCAAGAACCATTGGACTTGATCATGAAAAAACAAAAATATCACATTCTTTGAATAGAATGACAAGTTCTTGGATTGACCATGGGGTGTCCATTGTATCTGATGGATGGACAAATGTAAAAGGCAAGCCATTGATAAATGTTCTTGTTGTGTCTGTTAGTGGTGCCATCTTTCTTTCAACATATGATTACTCAGACAAGTTCAAGACCGACATCAACATTGCAGAACCATTGCTTGAAACAATTGAGCATATTGGGCCATACAATGTCATACAATGTCATCCAAGTCATCATTGATAATTCTCCTAATTGTAAGGCAACGGGAGAAATTATTGAGGATAAATACCCCAACATATTTTGGTTTGGGTGTTTGGTTCACACAATGAACCTTTTGATGCATGATATTGTTAAAAACAAAAACCAACAATACAAATGGATTGGTGATTTGTACAAGAGAGGCTAACAAATGATAAAATTTATTACAAATCATAGCAATACCCATGGACTTTTCCATAGTCACTCAAGATTGGAGTTGTTGAAGATTGTGAGGACTAGATTTGGTAGCTATTACCTTACCTTCAGGCGCCTTTTGAAGGTAAGAGAGTCATTGGCTAGCATGGTATCAAGTCCACACTGGCAGGTATTAAAGGAAAGGGCTACACATGTAGCTGACAGACAAGGTTTTGAACAAGTGGAGGAGGCTGCTCTTGGTGGTATGTTTTGGGCACGTGTGAGGCAAGTATTGGATTTCACCAAGCCCGTTTATCACATGATTCATTTTGTAGATACAGATAAACTAGTGATTGGCGAGGTGTATGAGCAGATGGATACCATGTTGGGTCAAATAAAAGATATTATTCATAACAATGATCCCAACTTGTATAAACTGATTCACGATTGTGTGTGTATGCGGTGGGATAAACTTAATGTTCCACTACATTGCTTGGTGTATATCCTTACGCCAAAATACTACTCTACATCTTGGTTGGGCCAACCTGCACCAGGGGGTGGGGTTAGGGTCAAACCCCATATAGATGAAGAGGTGTCTATAGGATATTTGCAAGCATTAGAAAAGTTGATACCTGACAGGGAGGAATGTGCTAG
The DNA here is from genome assembly GCA_000404065.3 of Pinus taeda. Taxonomy (NCBI): domain Eukaryota; kingdom Viridiplantae; phylum Streptophyta; class Pinopsida; order Pinales; family Pinaceae; genus Pinus; species Pinus taeda. Next base: position 34,500 of record APFE031622616.1, read on the forward strand.
TGTGCGTCTTGAATTAGGCAAATACTTCAGTTGCATTGGTTTGTTTGGTACCTTTCATGCAATGGAAGATAGAGACAGATTTGATGCTCTCACATGAATCATATGGCTGCCATGGACTTTTGCTAAAATTGGCAAAAAAAGTTCTCTCACAGGTTGTAAATACTTCTTCTGCAGAGAGGTGTTGGAGCACCTACAACTTCATACATAATGTGAAAAGAAACAGACTCAATGAAAATCAGGCAGAAAGCTTGGTTTATGTGCACTAAAACTTGAGGTTGTTGAGTCATTACTGTGATCGGGCTTATGAGTATCCAACATATAAAATTTGGGACAACCACCCAGAGGATGATAATTTGGAGGATGGCACTATACATCTTGAAGAACTAGAAGTAGAAATTATGAGAGAGGAAGATGAAGCAATAACCATGCCACCTTCACCATCCAGTAGCAGTGCTCGAGTTCCGATTCTTGTTCCTTTGCTGTTGCTGCCTCCATATACACCCTCACGTGGAGGGCATGTGCCTTCTGGTTCTGGTCGTCGGTCTGTGTGGGAGGAGACTCCTGAAAGACCACCACGACTTGCTCATACATCAGACACTTCTCCTGGCAAGGGCCACATGAAGTAGTAGATAATAGATTTACAATTTACTTGTCTTTTCTAGTTTCTATTAGTTTTCATAATTGTTGAGTCTCTTGACTCTTTCATATCATAATGATATTTTTTGTAAACAATATATGATTGTGACAATGAAAGTTTGAAGTTTGAAGTTGACAATTATAACTCATTGGTAATGATTGTGAATTATGAATATGATGCTTTGCGAAAGACTAAAGTTGTTTCATTTCATTTCATTATTCATAATTCATTTTATAACATTTCATTTCATGTTAACAATTAGAACTTAGAAATATCTAAGACATTATTTCTTGTAATGGTTAAACTTAGCTTACAAGTACAACTTTGGTGATCAATGATGATAAATGTTATATATTGAATTTTCAATTTTGAAAGCTTGAAGTTGAAACTTTAAGATTGAATTTGATGAATCATGGTTCACGAGACTCAA